>PVKY010000147.1:0-70365 GCA_004027775.1 Bradypus variegatus
TCTCCTCTCCGTCTTCCAGAGGGTGGTGCCTCCACATTCCCTGGAACTTAATCTGGGAGTGAATGGAGTTGATAATTCACTCTCCTGTGTGAGAAACCCATAAAGTGCTCACAGGAAGGAGTCTTTTTTTAAGTATAGTTTTACTACTTGTATTATTTTAAAATATGAAACTGTAAAGACAACACAACGGATATTCATTTGCCCATCACTAGCTTAAGAAATAAAGCCTTGCTGCCATGTACCTCTCCCCAAACGTCTGCACCTCCTTCTGCCCAGAGGTAAACACTATACTGAATTTGGTATTTGTTAGCCCCATGCGTCCCTTCATACTTCTGTGAGACATAGGTTGATCTCTGAACTATATGTAGTGTTTATGGCTTTCATTTTTAAAACAGTTCACATATATTGCATAATTCTGTAGGTATTTGTGTGAAACTTGCTTTTCTCATTTAGCTTTAAGTCTGTGACATTCATGCATCTTGATAGGTGCACCTGTGGTGCATATTTTTTCCAATCATGTAATATCCCATTGTAGGAATTTCTACAGTATGCTCTTCTGTTTCTAAGCACCCCATGTATTTCCAATATTTTGCTCTTCTAAGTGCTGTAATGAATAATCTTGGATGACTCTCCTGATACAGAGTCTCTTTAGGGAACGGTCTTTCAAATATTCTTTTACTATGACCTACAGAAAAAAAAATAGGTTTTACATTGTGACTCAGTACACATAAATTTACAACAGGAGTTTTTGAAATATTGCTTGCACTTACTATGCCCAGTAGACTCTTGAGATTTTCATTTCTATTGTATTCATTTTTGACTATTGGTGTTGACCCGCTGGATTGAGTCCAGCTTCACAATGGCTCAGATCAACAGGTTGAATGCCCTGTCTCAATGCGCTACCCACTGGGCTGGAACTGCTGGGCAGTGGATGGCATGCTCCCACTTTGCCCCCTCTGCCAAAGTTATCTGTCCACCATGATTGTGCCAATAGACCTCCCTCCAACAGGGAAGAGGACTTCCAGAGCGTCAGAAACTTTCATTTTGGGCCATCTAGTGAGAAGGGCTCTTGTGGGGATAAAATAATGTCTCTTTGTGCTTTTTATTGGCATTTTCCTGTGACTAATAAGGTAAAGCATATTTTCATGTATATCTAGGCCACCTATGCTTCTACATCTGTGAAATGCCAATTCACATCTTTTACCTATTTTTGTATTTTTTGTTATTTATTTCTGTAAGTTCTTCATGCATTCTTTATTTAAATGCAATTTTATTGAGATATATTCACATACCACAAAACCCATCCAAAGTATACAATCAGTGACTCGTGGTATCATCATATAGTTGTGTATTTACTGTCACAATCAATTTTAGAACATTTTCATTACTCCAAAATAAAAAATAAAAAAGAACAAACAAAACATCTCATAGCCCTTATTCCCCCCTATTACTTACATATTTTTGGTCTGTATTTTATTATTCATCTGCCCATACACTGGATAAAGGCAGTGTCAGTTGCAAGGTTTTCATAATCACATGGCCACATGATAAAAGCTACATAGTTATACAGTTGTCATCAAAAATCAACTCTACTGGATTACAGTTCAATGGATTCAGGTATTTCCTTCTAGCTAGTTTAATACACTAGAAACTAAAAAGGAATGTCTATATAATGCATAACAATAACCTCTAGAATGACCTGTCAACTCTATTTGAAATCTCTTAGCCACTGAAACCTTATTTTATTCCCTTTCTTTCTCCCCTTTTGGTCAATAAGACATTTTCAATCCCCTGATGCCAGGGCCAGGCTCATTCCAGGAAGTCATGTCCCATGTTGCCAGGAAGACCTACACCCCTGGGAGTCATGTGAGTTTATTTGCAGAATTGGCTGACAGAGAAAGGCTATGTCTGAGCAACAAAAGAGGTTCTCTGGGGGAGACTCTTAGGCACATTATAAGTAGGCTTAGCTTCTCCTTTGCAGGAATAAGTTTCATAAAGGCAAGCCCCAAGATCAAAGGCTTGACTTATTAAATTGGGAGTCCCTAATGCTTGCAAGAATATCAGGAATTCCCCAGGTGGGGAAGTTTAATATTCCCACATTTTTCCCCAGTCCTTAAGTGGACTTTTTAAATACTTTTTAATTTTCTGCCCCAAATACTCGGGGATGTATTGGGACATTACATTAAACTGTACAGGGAAAAAAAGATCTCATTCCCTATTCTAGGCTTCATGTAATAACAAGATTTCATTCCCTATTCTAGGTTTCAGATAATTATGTTGTTTAAATCAACTGACCATACACGTTAAATTAGTAACATGCTACAGAGAATAAATTTTGTACCAAATAAACATCTCTTAAATAACAGTTAAAACTCAGGAATAGAAGTGACTTTTGTAAGAGCTTACAATCTAGAAACCTTTACAATAAGCCTCACTGAACGTTCTGTACTCCTGCATCATCAATTGCCCAATCTCTGCCCACATTCTATCCCCTAATAACCAATGCTCTTGAATCCAATTCTCAGCATTTGATTATTATAGTTAGTTTAGTTAGTTTATATTAGTGGGGCCTTGCAATATTTGTCTTTTTGTTTCTGGCTTATTTTACTCAACATAAAGTCCTCAAGGTTCATTCACCTAATTTCATGCTTCACAACTTCATTTCTTCTTGCAGCCACTCAGTATTCCATTGCATGTATACATCACAGTTCACTTTCCATTCACTTGTCAATATACCCTTAGGCCACCCCCAAATCATGAATACTGCCACCGTAAACACCAGTGTGCAAATGCCTATTCATGTCCCTGCTTTCAACTCTTCCAAGTATATACCAAATAACAGGGTAGCAGAATCATATGGTAACTCTGTACTTAGCCTCCTGTGGAGCCACCACACTGCCCTAGAGATGGGCTGCACCATTCTACTTCCCCACACCAACAGTGCATACATATGTATCTCTCTCCACATTTTCTCCAGCACTTGTATATTTCTGTTTGTTTTTTAAACAGTTTTTTCACACACCATACAATCCATTCTAAGTGAATAATCAATAGCTCCCAGTATAACCGCATGGTTAAGCATTCACCACCACAATCTATATGTATGAGAACATTTCCACTTCTTCCACAAAGAAAGAAGAGGAAAAAAAATCAAAGAATGAAGAATTTAAAAAAAATAAAAAAGAGAGACACAACCACAAGAATCCCATATCGCTTTCTTATATCCCCCTCTATTGACATTTAGCTTTGGTATATTGCCTTTGTTACAATTAATGGAAGAATATTACTATGTTACTGTTAACTATAGACCCTAGTTTGAATCATTTGCATTTTCCCATTTTCAACACCTCACAATGTTGACATTCACTTGTTCTCCCTCATGTAAAAGCTTTCTTGTATTTCTGCATTTAATCACCATCATTGACAATACTAGGCTTCACCAAGTTATACAGTTCCAGTTTTTATCCTCTGTCTTTCCTTCTGGTGTCATACACACCCCTAGCCTTCCTCTTTCAAGCATACTCACTCAGCTTTGTTCGTTATACTTACGACATTGTGCTACCATCACACAGTATTGTACGATCCATATCTGGATCTTTACAATCAATCCTGGTGAACATTTCATAGTCCTTCAGCATCAAATGCCCAATCTCTACACTCTTTCTACCTCCTGATAGAACCTGTGTTTTTAACTTTAACTCTCAGGGTTTGCTCACTACAGTTGGCTCAAATTAGTGAGACCATATAGAATTTTTCCTTTTGTTTCTGGCTAATTTCACTCAACATAACATCCTCAAGCTTCATTCATGTTGTTGTATGTCCCATAACTTTGTTGTCTTACAACTGTGTAATATTCCATCATGTGTATACACCAGTTTATTTATCCACTTGTCTGTTGATGGACATCTGGACTGTTTCCATCTCCTGGCAATCGTGAATAATGCCACTATAAACATCGGTTTACAAATGCCCATTCATGCCCCTGCCTTTAGCTCCTCCAAGTATATACCTAGTAATGGAATTGCTGGATGATATGGCGAATCCATAATTAGCTTCCTGGGAAACTGCCACACTGTCTTCTAGAGTGGCTGCACCATTCTACGTTCCCAGCAACAATGAATAAATGCACCTCTTTCTCCATATCCTTTCCGAAACTTGTAGTTTTCTGTTTGTTTTTTTTATGATGGCCATTCTAGAAGGTATGAGATGATATCTCATGTGGTTTTGATTTGCATTTTCTGATAGCCAGTGAAGTTGAGCATTTTTTCATGTGTTTTGAGTCATTTTCTTTATGTGTTCTTGATGCTGCTCTACTATTTTCTCCCCATCTCTGGGTTGTTTTTGTTTTTGTTGCTGTTTTTTGATGATATCATCAAAATAATTAATATTTTCCTATAATATTTGTGCTTTTTTGTCTTATCTATGAAATTCTTGCTTACTGCCAATTCATAAATGTACTCTTTCACAGTTTCTCTGAACAGTTTAAAATGTTTGCTTTTTACATTTATGGTTTTAACCCACCTGCTATTTATTTTTTTTATGGTTTATCCAAGGATCCAGCTTTATTTTATTTTAAATGTGGATAGCCAATTGTCCCAGCACTGATCACTGATCTGTAAGCTCTGCCATAAACAGTTTCCATATGTGGTAGGTAGGATCTGCTTCTGAGTCCTTTTTACTTTTTTTTTCTTTTTGTTCCTTGCTCAGTTCTCAGTTTGTATTTCCTTGAGCAAACCACATCATCTTACTTATTATAGCTTTATGACCCTGTGATGGTCTGTCAGGCAGTGCATTCTACCTTGTTCTTTATTTTCATAATAATCTTAGCCCTTTGCACTTCCATACAAATTGTATGAGCAGTTTGACACGAGCCATTGAGATTTTATTAATATTGCATTGACTCCACAGATTACTTTGGGGACATTTTCCACAGTATATTGCTCCATTTATTTATATCTTCTTTAATGTCCTTCAGAAAATTTTGCAATTTTCTCTATTAGGGATTGCCCCTTTTATTTTTTATTTATGGGGATCTTTTACCCTTTTTTGCTATTATAAAGATAAATATTTTTATACAAATACTCTAAGTTTTGTTGATTGAGCATTTTCCTGGTTTGCCTGGACTTTCTCAGTGTTGGCTCTGAGACTGTAGGCTCAAACCCTACAGTGTGAAGGACTAGCAGATTTGTTTGCCTGCCAGCTCTGCCCCCACCGCCTTCAGCAGCCACAGGGCCAGGCTTTCCTCCCCTCTGGACCACCCCTCCCTGCCCTGCTCACAGCCAGGTGCAAGCTCAAGACACACAGGCTGTTGACGCTTCTGACTGCAACTGAATGAACTTCTGCCAGGTCACTGACTGACCAGGAGCTGGTGATTCAGCGAGAGCTCTGCAGCTCCCAGGGGCCTCCAGATGCCAAATCATAATGGGAGGGGGTGGCTGCACTTCCCAACAGCAGTAGAGAGGCTTGGGACAGAGCAGACGGCATGCCAGAGCCTTCCAGGGGTAAGCCCGGGGGCCGCGGGGACGGGAGCAGGTGTGCTGCGTGCCTTTCTTACCTCCTCTGAGCAGAGAGGCAGAGTCACCCACTGTCCTGTTCTGCCTGGGACTGAGGGGTTTCCCGGAACACAGGACTTTCAGTGCTGAAACTGGGAAAGTCCAGGCAAACTGGGACAAGCTGCTGACCCTACAAGGGGCAAGTGTTGAACAAGACATGTCCATAGGGCTGGCTACATATTTCATGAGGTCCAGTGCAAGATGCAGTTGTGGGGCCCCTGTTCATAAAATACTAACAATTTCAAGGCAGTGACAGCAGAGCCTTAAGCCAGATGTGGGCCCTGCTGAGCATGGGCTGCTGTGTGACAGACCACGTCACGTGCTAGCGAAGCTGCCCCTGTTCTCCAGAAGCTCATGGGCTCGTGGGGGGCAGAAGGGGACTGTGTAAGCCCCACACCAGCATGAAAGGGGGCAGGACCACAGGCAGGTGGTCATAGCTGTGTGCTGTCTGGGGCAAGGCTCCTGCACAGAGCCTTCCCCATGGCCAGATCACGTGAGGACCTCATGGACGGCATGCGGACACATCCCAGGCCCACACACAGCAGGCCAGTGTTCCTGTGGGCTGGACATCCGTTCTGATGGGCCCGTGGTGAATGATTTTCGACATCCTCCCTGGCTGGAGTTTTATCATCTTTAAGCATCCTTTCTGAGACGCCATGGCCCCTAAAAGAGGTCTGCTTTAATGGATGCCTCCCTTGGGGGAGCTGCTCTGCTTTTGAGAGGTTTGGGGGGACCAGGTGGCGGAGACCTGAGTTGGTGGTGGCTAGCTACAGCTGGGGGTGGGGTGGGGTGCCACCTTGGTAACCTCAAGGCTGGGCTCCCCGCTGCTCCTCCTCAGCTGGCTTCCAGGTCCTTCCTCACTGGGCCTCAGGTGTCCTGAAAGGGAGCATCTGAGAGATCCTAAACCCTGTAGCCTGCAGAGGGAATGGAGGGGGGCGGGTGGCAGGGGCATGCAGGGTCAGCAAGGTGGGTTGGTGTGAGGGGGACAGTCCTGGAGAGCTCAGAGACCCCCTCCCGGAGGCTCGCCTTGGATGCCCGGGCAGGTGCCCTCTGTGCCTACAAGATATCGCATCAGAAGTCCTGGAAGGTTCCATTCTGGGGATATTTGTCCTGGCTCCCGGATGGCAGAGGAGGCGCATGGTCTTCACCAGCTCCACGGCGGCCCCTCCGAGCCCCTTCCTGGGGGCTGCCTGGGCCTCGCCGTGCCGTGGTTGCAGTGCGGCCGGAGGCCGAGGGTCCCGGGGACTGCGCGGGGCCTGGGGACTGATCGATCTGGTCAGGAGGGTACGGAAGGGTCCTGCGCCCCGCGCATCTCCCCAGAAGCCTCCCAGCCTTGGCACTTCTCGTTCCCCCGCCCAGCTCAAAGCCCGGGCCCCAGACCAAGGGACCCACAGCCCCTGCACGTCGTCCCCTGGCGGCCGGGCGCAGAAACGCGGGCTGCGGAGCCCGTGGCCCCCGCGGGGAGACCTTCTTTGCGCTGCTGCCTGGAGCGGTGCCCGGAGCGGAAAGGAGCCTGCCGGCCAGTGCCCCACCTGAAAGAGGCAGCCGTTCCCGGACGGGGTCTCCTAACCCCGCATCCACGGGGTCGCACCATCCCTCTGCGGCCGCCCACGCAGGGCCCCTTGTCCTCCAGCGCGGGTTGCTCCTTGGCTGGAAGGACCAAGTCCAGGGCGAGGAGTGTCCTGGAGCCCTCAGGCAGGTGGGGCAGCGGAACGGCGTGAGAGAGCCCGGCGCCAGGCCGAGGAGGCCAGGAGCAGCGCCTCCCACCTGGGCCACCTGCAAGGCTGCGCGTCTGCACCCTGGGCGGCTGGGTGCACACTCTATCAAAGGGGACAGTGTTCCTGACCCAGGTGTCCCACCCAGAATCACCAAACACCAGGACACCCAGAGAGGGGACCCCGTGACCCGACGTGTCACAGTCAGCACTCCACTGTGTGCCAGCCTCTCTGCCAAGTGATGTGCAAGGCTCTTCTCTCAGTCCATAACAACCCCCAGCCAGGCAAGTATTAGGGTCCTCATTTGGCTGTGGGGAACAGGACCTAAAAGACATCTTTTTCAGACAGGAAGGTGGGAAGTGGCCCTGGGCAGCCCCTAGGCTCAGACTGGAGCAGCAGGCCTGGGGGTCCTGGCTGCCATGACTCAGGCCAGGGCCTGGGGCAGGGCAGGATGGGGGGGTGGGGGTGGGGGGCGGCTCGGAGCAGACAGGCATCAGCAGGGACTTCAGGGGTCAGCCGGGGCGAGAGTGTCCATGAGGAAGGGCTGGTAGCCAAGGGGTGAAAGGGTAGGGGGTCAGGGCATTTAAGCAGGATACAGACAGGTGGAGGGGTGTGTCAGGGAGGTGAACAGAGGGCGCAGCATGGGAGAAGGGAGCACAAGCCCCCCACAGCGGGCTTCTTGAAGCATGCCCCTGGCAAACTATGGACAGAAACTCCCGGCGGCAGCCAATGACCAGGTTTCTTTTATTTATTTGTTTGTTTTTAGCCATTATTTAAATTAGAGAAGTTGTGGGTTTACAGAACAATCATGCATAAAATGCATAAAACAGGATTCCCATATACCACCCCATTGGTGTGGAAACTTTGTTACAATTGATGAAAGCACATTTTTATAATTGTGCTGTTAACTATGGTCCATGGTTTAACTTAGAGTTCACTGTGCTGTGCAGTCACAAATTTTAAAAATGTTTTATTCTAGTAACAGATATACAACCAATAGTTACCCGGTTAACCGCATTCCAGCGTATAATTCAGTGCTACTAATTATGTTCACAGTCTTGTGCTACCAGCACCACCGTCCATTACCAAAACGTTTCCATCATCAGCAAACTGTGTTTGAACACGCCAGCCAGGCTCAGGTTTGAGCCACTGCTCTAGGCAGTGTCCCCAAACATTTTCCTGCAAAGGGCTAGTTAGTAAATATGGTTCTGGGGCCACATACAGCCTCTGTCACATCTTCTTGAGTTTTATCTTGTTTGTTTTTTTTTTTCACAACCCTTTAAAAATATAGAAACCTTTGCTCTTGGTCCCTCTATAACCAGACTGGGCCTGTCCTCTGACCCTGGAGCTTCAGAGTGGGGGGAGGGGGAAAGAAGGGGGCCCTCGGTCAACTCCAGCAGGGGCTGGCCTGAGAGAGGGCACCAGAGCGTGGGCACCACCTGCTGGAGGCCTGGAAACAGTGCCACGAAGCCGCACACGGAGGGCCTGGAAGGTCCGCTCAGGCAGCCCCGGCTGGGAGAGCCGGGTAGTCCTTGGTCTGCAGTGACTGAGGGCTGTCGGAAATGCTTCCCTGAGAAGGTGACGAGCTGAAGGACACACAGTGGGTGGCGAGGGAAAGCACCCCCTCAACCTCCCAGGCCAGCACAGTGAGTGGACGCTATCAAGGGACTGAGACCATCCCAGGGTAGGGTTGTCTTAAGCCCGCTTCCCAAGGCACATCAGCAAATCCTAGCTTTCCGACCTTGCAAGTGACACACCAAACTGTAAACATAATAATAAGTGTATAAAAGAAAAAAATTAAAGCAATTCATGTAGTGGATTTAAAAAAAAATCAGAGAAGTACACAAGGAAACATGCCAGGGTGGCTGGGGCACCCCGGGGGGGCCGTGGTGTGCAAAACCGTTCCTTGGGTCCTCCAGTAGCCCAGGAAAGCCAGCATGTTTGGACCAGAAGCACCAGGGGCCTGAAACACGTTGGACAGGTGAAGTCGCGGCTTTTGCAGGGTGAGGAAGTAATTCCGTTCTGAAGGGGAACCCTGAATGCACCCGTGGCATGAGGTCCTGAGCACAGGAACCACACATGCTTTGCACAGAGCAGGAGCAAAGTGGGAAAGCCCACCGCTTCCCATCTGTTACCCCGGCCATCGTGCTGCCGAGAGCTCCTGGCCAATGGTGTCCTGTGGTGAATTTCTGTCATGTCCTGTGACGAATTGCCCTCAACTTCAGCCTTTGAATTAGTTTTCTAAAAGCGCTTCACTAACCACAGCAGTGCCGCACCCCTGACCAGGCACCGGGCACTGCTCTCCCGGGTTACTCCATCTGGGGTAGGGGTAGAGAATGGGGAGTAAAGGCTTAATTGGCACAGAATCGCTGTTTGGATTGATGGAAAAGTTTTGGTAATGGGTGGTTGTGATGGTAGCACAACATTGCTAATGTAATTAACACCACTAAATTATGTATTTGAATATGGTTACAAGGGAAATTTTTAGGTTTGTATATGTTACTAGAATACAAATTAAAAAAACAGGACTGTACAACAGAAAAGTGAATTCCATTGTAAAAGATGGATTATAGTTAATAGTACAATTATAAAAATGTTTTTTTCATGAATGTGACAAATGTATCACACTAATGCAAGGTATTAATACTAGGGTGGTGTATGGGAACTCTGTATTTTATGCATGGTGTTACTGTAAATCTGCAACTTCTAACAGAAAAGAAATCACCCCTCTAGGAGACAGGCAGGGAAGGGTGCTGGGAGGACCCCTCGGAGGCCACCTCCCGCTCCCGACCGCCGGCACACTCGCCCTGGAGATGGGGAGTCACACCCGTGTCCTCCATGGGATGGAGAACAGATCCGCTACCCCCCGCCCTCCCCACGCCAGTCAACCTCATGTGGGCGGGGCCTTGGAGCTGGGGCTTCGCAGCCAGCCTGTTTCCTCCACGCCTGCCTGGGACCCCGAGTATTTGGTTCCTGTCTCCAAAGCGTGCGACGACATGGAATGGGCCTTGGCCTGGGTTCTCCCGTGGTACCAAAATAAGGACACGCCATGTCCGAGAGAGGTCTAGGCTCACTCGCAGAGGACTCCGCCGCTGGCCGGGCCGCCTGCCTGCGCTGCCCTCCAGGCCCCCTCTCACGCTCTGTGAAGGAAAGCCCGAGACTGCAGGCTGCTGCCCCCCACGGCCCTGGACTGGGGCTGTGAGGTGGTGCCTGGGCCCTTCTGGGGGAGGGCACGGGCTTGTTGGAGATGCCCGAGAGGAGGACAGCACCCCATGATTGAGGACAGGAATGTGGGACCCCCTCCCTGGAGAAGCCAGAGAGTGGGAGAAGGAGTCTGGAGGCTGACCCCTGGGTGCACAGCAGAGCTGGGAGCTGAGGGGGGAGCCGTGTGCCATCCCAAAGAGGACCGCTAACGCTCCCCCAGTCAAGGCCACCTCTTTACCTGCTTTGAGAGAAGCACCTGCGGTCACCCCCTCCCTGACCTGCCCCTCCCCCCTCACCTGCGCTGGCTTGGCTGGATCACCCCTGCCCACTGCGACCCCTGACACCAGTCAGGCTTCCCCCTCTTCAGGGGGAGGGAGAGGAGCTTCAACCCAACGGCAGGAACACAAACGTGCTTGATTTAAACTCAGCTTCAAGTTCTCGTACGCTTGGGTCTTTCCAACTTCCAGGGTAATGGTACATAAGCCCCAGTGCCCGCCCCTGTGCCGTCTGTTGTATGTGCCCATGTTCTGATCGCCTGAGAGCGGAGGGAAGCTGTCTGAGGAGCCCCAGAGGGCCGGGGAGGGAGGGGAAAGGCAAAGGCACAGAAAGCCGTCCCGTGGGCGTCCCTTCTCGGGCCACCCGGTCACAACGAGGGGAGCGCGGGGGAATCTTGCCCCCAGGCCCTGCTTGGGGTTTTCTGGGCATCAGCTCTGTGTAAGGATCGCAGGTGTCGGGAAATGGTGGTGTTGGGAACTGGGAACGTGGCAGATGTAGGGAGGGGAGGCCGGGAGGTCCCAAACAACCTCAGCATGCCAAGGGTCTCGGGGTGGCCGACACTTCCCGCTGGAGTGGGGGGGTGCCCCACCCCCAGCTCCAGATTCCGCCCTGGCGTTGGCTCCATCACCCCAAGACACACTGTGAGTCACGCCGGGGGTGACCGCAAAGCTGCAGGAGGGGGAGCCGTCGGGCCAGGGCCGCGGGACAGGCGCTGTGATTCCGCCACAGAGCCGCCCCGGGTCCTCCGCCGGCGAGGCGAGAACGAGGTCCCGGGCAGCTCTGCGGGACGCCAGCGCTTCGCTCCCTGCAGCCTCGCGCGCTCTCGCCGCGGTAAGCGCTCAGCCCAGGCGCAGCGCCACAGCGCCCGGCTGCAGGCGCGCTCGGCCCAGGCGCAGGCCGCCCCTCCGGGACCCGAAGGCGGAGGCTGGACCCCGGGGTCGCTCCCGGATTCTTGTTAGAGAAAGTGCCGGCTCCAGGGCCCCTCAGCCAGATCGCATTTAACCAGGATCGACCGTGGCTGTTTAATGCGAGTACTGCGTGGTAACAGCACAAGGGAGCTTCAATATGAAGCTTTCACTCCAACCCACGCCACTCCCCGAGGCCACCTCCGTGAAATGTTTGCTTTTAGAGATTCTAGCGACTGTTAGCACAACTCAGTAGACTTACACCTTTATATCTTGATTTTTCAAGATAATAGAGATAAAATTTGCAGGTCCCAAGGTAGGAAAGACAATGAATTTGTGTCTTCTTCTCTCTCTTTCTCCCTAACTGTGATGCTTATGCTAACACTTCATCTATTTATTACCTCTGCTATTTCAAATAAATGTAAACCTCTATACCTTTTTAATCAACTCTCAAAAAATCTTTTTCTAAAAAATAAGTTTTACTGAGATATATTCACATGCCATACAATCCATCCAAAGTGGCTTTTAGTGTATTCACAGAGTAGAGCATTCATCACCACAATCAATTTTTGAACATTGTCATTAGCTCCAAAAAGAAAAACCCTGTCAATCCCTCTATTCTTCCATAGCCCTATATAAACACTAATCAGTCTCTGCAGATTTACTTATATTTACATTTTATATAAACGGAATCATAAATAGTACTTTGTGTCTGGTTTCTTTCACTTAGGATAATGGATTTTTTTAAATTATTATTACTTGTTAATTAGAGAAGTTATAAGTTTACAGAAAAGTCATGTAAAAAATACAGTGTTCCCATGTACTCCAGTATCTTAACACCGCATTAGTGTGGTACCTTTGTTACAATTGATGAAGAATATTAAAATAGTATTATTAACTATAGTCCATAATTTACATTAGGTGCATTTTTCCAGTATACCACCCTATTAAAAACACCTTGTGTTAGTATCATACATTTGTTATAATTCATGAAAAAACATTCTTAAGCTTGTAGTATTAGCCTTAGTCCATTGTAAACGACAGGGTTCATTGTGTTATCAACAATGATGTTTTGATCTTCTAACTTTCATTCTAGTAACAAACACAACCCAAAACTTTCCCTTTGAACCACATTCACATAAATAATTCACAGTAATGCGCTACCACCACCACCATTCATCTCCAAACATCTACAATCAACCTAATATAGAAATTCTGTACAAAAGAAGCATCAGCTCCCCTTTCTTTACCCTCAGTACAGCCCCCGGTAATCTGTATTCTAGATTCTAACTCTGTGAGTTTGCCTAATATAATTAGTTCATATCAGTGAGATTATACAATATTTGCCCTTTTGTGTCTGGCTTATTTCATTCAGCATAATAGCCTCAAGGTTCATCCGTGTTGTCCCATGCATCAGAATTCATTCCTTTTTTCAGCTGAATAATATTCCATCACACGTATATACCACATTTTGTTTATCCATTTCAGGCATTGATTATCTTAATGAGTTAACTCTGAATATTCATTTCTCCTTCTCACATAGGGTTTTATTCTTTATTGTCTTTGTGTTAAGACTCTTCTTTGATGCTTAGTCTAACTTATTCTAGATCTTTAGAATAGCTGGAATTTTACTGTTAAGATTTCTTGGCTCTTCTTCATCTTGCCCTGGATACGTGGCAAAATTTTTAAGATTTCATTTTCTGTGGAATTGTTTCATCTCCGGAAAAGGGTTTTCTTTCCTCTGTTCCTTCTCTGGGAATCTTGATCTGTTCCATTTGTTTTTGTGCAGATTTTTCTCCCCAGCTCCTATTTGTTTAAATTTGCTCCCTCACCCAGTGCCCCATTTTCCTTACACTTTTCAGTTTTGGGACCCATCCTATCTTACAGCAGTTCAGTTAAAATCCACCTCACCTTTTTCTTTCTGTGAGGCTTTTCTGCCTCTGGTTTCTCCCCCATTAGGGTACCCTGCCCTGGGGAGCCAGATGGGGTCAATCCAGGAAGGTGAGTAATTTCACAAAAGTCTCTTTTGCCTTTAGGTGATCCAGGTGACTGAAACTGGGTTGAGTGAGAGCACAATGGTTCTGGCCAACATTTCATCGGGGTCTCTCTCCCAGCAGGGTCCTTGTGTGTGCAGTGCTCCTCAGCACTTCGTGTTCCTCCCCAGGACCCTGAGCCTGGCTCTGCGTGGGGCTCTGACTAGCTGCAGTGACTAGCCCTACAGTCTGTCTGCAGTGGGTGGGGCCCAGGCCGTGCTGCCCCTTTGTGGCTCCCAAGCTCCATGGAAGCAGGTGAGTGGAGGGGAATGGGAATGGACAGGGTCCAAGATGAAATTTTCCTACCTGGTATGTTTCTGTATCTTTGATTTCTTTCTCCAGTCTCTGCTGTCCTCCAGAGTTCTAAGCAAGTGGGATTTATCCTTTTATTCACTAAATCTCTCGGGAGGCTTTTTAAAACGCAATTTTATTGAGATATAACCATGTAACATACAATCATTCAAAGTGTACAATCAGTTGTTCACAGTGTGGTCATATAGTTGTGCATTCATCAGCACAATCAATTTTTGAACATTTTCATTATTCCAAAAAATAAAATTAAAATTAAAAGAGAACATCCAAAACATCCCATTCCCCTCCTTCCTCCATTGTTCACTTACTTTTTAAAATACAGTTTAATTGAGATATATTCACACTCCTACAGTCATCCATAGTGTACAATCAGTTATTCACATCACTATCATGCAGTTGTGCATTCATCGCCAGGATTAATTTTTGAAACTTTTCCTTACTCCAAAATGAAAATAAAAGTGAAAAAGAACCCCTAACTCTTTCCACCCCCTCCATCCCACCCTATTCTTCATCTAATTTTTATCCCCATTTTTCCATTCATCTGCCTATATGTTGAATAAAGGGAGTGTGAGCTGCAAGGTTTTCACAATCACACAGTCACACTATGCAATCTACACAGTTACACAATGGTCTTCAAGAATAGGGTCTCTGGGTTGCAGTATGACGGCTTCAGGTATTTCCCTCTGGCCATTCCAACACACTGAAGACTGAAAGGTGATATCCATGTAGCACATAAGAATACCCTCCAGAGTGACCTCTCAACTCCATTTGAAATCTCTCAGCCACTGGAACCTTATTTTGTGTCATCTCCCTTCCCCCTTTTGGTCAAGAAGATCCTCTCAGTCCCACAGTGCTGGGTCCAGGCTTATCTCCAGGGGTCATTTCCACATTGCCTGGGGGATCCTACCCCTGGGGGTCATGTCCCACATGGGGGGAGGGTAGTGAGATCACTTGCTGAGTGAGCTTAGAGAAAGAGGGGGCCACATCTGAGCAACAAAGAGGCTCTCTGTGGAGTCCCAGGCACAACTGTACGTGAGCTTAGCCTCTCCCTTGCAGCAGCTATCCTCACGGGGGACAGCCCCTGGTCAAGGACTCGGCCCATTAAAGTGGCATCTTCAACGTTTGCAGGAAAATCATTAACAGCCCAGGTGGGGAGTCCGACACTTCCACATTTCTCTCTGGGGAGGCTTTTTCAGGGAACGTCTGACATCACTGTGTTCAGCGATAAAGCTTCTACTCCAACCTCTTCTGATCCCTGCATAGATTTGTCAGCAGTTTTCACATTTCGGTTTTAGGTTGAGCTCCAGTTGGCATTTGTTTGGGCATCCATCAAGATTCTGGATGTTTATAGTTTTATTCTACAAATCCCTTTATCCTGATGCTTTTTTGTGAATCAGTCTCCAGGTTTACAAAATTGTGGGTTTTTACCAGAATGTAAGCTTCATGAGAGCAGGGACTTTTGTACGTCTGTGTGTACAAAAATGCAAATTGTGAAAGGTCCTGCTGCATTACCACTTCTGCCTCGCAGGGCCTGCAAATGCAACAAGGTGGAGACTGGAAGTATATGGGGACGTCTCTCTTTCTTCTACCGTCCTTTACTGTCTTCCTGCATCCCAGCTACACGTGGACATTTTCAGCATTACTAACATCTGCACTGTCCTGCCACCTCACCGAAGACTTCTGTGCTTTACCCATGATGATACAAACCAATGAACAGCACTTCTATGATGTCATTTTCAATGCTGGTGGCATATTAGGATTACCTTCCTTTTCTGGTGATCCAGTGCCGTGATCCCTGGGCCACCCAAGAAGAGTGCTCCCGGGATCAAGAGCAAAGAAGAGTGCTCCCGGGATCAAGAGCAAATGTATTTGCTTTTCTTCCACTTTGTCAGCGTCTTAAATTACTGCTTTAACTCAGCTAGCTTCATAGTTTGTAACATGTAGGTTTGTCCTGGATATTTTAATTTCTTCTTCTTCCTCCTCCTCCTCCTCCTCTTCTTCTTTTACATAATTTGCCTTCATGATATCATCCATTTTTTTCAAGCTTTCAATCCTATTTTCAATCCATCAGTTCCCCCTTTCCTGAAGTGTACCCTCACAGGGCCTCCATCATCCTGACCCAACCTGCAGGGCTTGTTTCTGGTCCTTCCACCCCAGTCTCCCTCCCTAGGCTTTCCCTTCAGGGCTTCAGTCTCTCCCACCCTCCAGAGTTCTAAGCAAAGGGGATTTGTCCTTTTATTCACCAAATCTCTGTAGATTCACTGCATCTACGGTCTCTGGACTGCAATGTCTTCCTCTTTGTTGGTGTACTCCTCCTTTTCTTCCCTCCAGAGTACATCAAGTAACTTGCTAAGGCACTTTATTAACATGCCTGAAAATATCTTTTCTCTACCCCATTATCTCTGTTTCTGCCAGAGTCCATCTTTCTCTTTATTTGATCATTCATTCATGCTATCATTTTCCTGCCCGTGTTCCTTGTTCCTTGATCTTTTGCTCATGTATAAGAAAAAAGTGCTGAGTAGCTGCGGTGGATTTCTTCTGTGGCCATATGTGTGAGTCTCCTTCCTGTGAGGGAAACTCCTACCCACATCTCTGACCAGCTCAGGGCTGGGCGGGTGTGAAGATGTGTAGACACGCAGCTGGTGTCAGAATACAAACCACAAAATGCTAGAAAACAAAGTGATTTATTGGGCTGGAGGGTAGGTACCAGTATACACTTGAGAAGCCCTAACTTTCCATAAACACGTAGTTCCAAGCACTGCCTTGGGACAGAAGCTGATTGCACCCTCAAGCCAGAGTGGGAAGAAAGGTAGAGGAGTTGCCATGGACAGAACTTCCAGTCACCTGCCTTCAGCCTCACTTCTCTTCCCTGCCTGATTTCCAGGTGCTCTTGCCTCCCAGCTCCCCAGCAGCCCATCTGGAGCATCCAGGCCTGGGGCACCTGTTAGCCTTCTCTATCCACTCTGCCTTCCATAGACCAGTTAAGGTCCTCTTCTGTGGGTAACCACCTCCACCACCAGTGTTGTCTCCCACATGCTCTCAGCCACAGGCCTGGGGACTGTGAGAAAGGAACGTTGGCTTTCTCCTGCAGTATTTGTTTTAACCACTGTGTATTTCTAACAATGATTTGAAGTTGGAATGCTTTTAAAAACTGCCTTAGCAAACTCTTTCAAAAACATGTTGTCAAAGGACCCATGTATCTGAACAAGATAGGATGGTAAGGAAATTTCTGCCACAGTTTCAACAAGTGATTGTCAAACTTGGGGTTAGTCGTCCGCTCTCCCGGCTCATCCGCTGCATCCAAACCAGGTGAGTCCTGCACTCAAGCTCTGGCCAGTGCGGCCCTGAGATGAACCTGTCCTGGGAAGGAAAGCCAGGAGGCCGTACGTACCTGGAAGGTGCAGCCAGGCAACTGGGAGCAGTAGGCACCAAGCAGAGACAAACTCCCAGCTGGGGAGCGGGGTAAGATGGAATAGGCTGCCCAGGACTGAACACACCTCATACCCCGTGGTCAGCAACAGGGCACTGGGAGTGACCAGTCAGGGCAGGGTGTGGGGTACCAGGAGAGTGAAAGGCAGGGAAGAAGAGAGAGCAGGGGAGGGTCAGATCTAAGGAGTAGCTAGTGGGAGTCAGGCTGGGCTGAATTTGAGGGGCAGTGGGAGCTGGTGGGTGCATATGAACAGCAGAGACATGTAATGAATGTGCAAACGTTAGGAAGTGTGATCGACTGTGCTAGTAAAGGAAGAAGTAGTGTGGCAAAAGACAGAAAGAGGATTTGGCCAATATGAAGTCGACCAATGAGGCTGCACACATTCACTGACCATCTGC
Source organism: Bradypus variegatus (assembly GCA_004027775.1). Lineage (NCBI taxonomy): Eukaryota > Metazoa > Chordata > Mammalia > Pilosa > Bradypodidae > Bradypus > Bradypus variegatus. The sequence continues at coordinate 17,826 of PVKY010000147.1, forward strand.
CATGGATCTGTCCCAGGAAAACACGCACGGCCACTGCCACGGGGTGTCCTGCTCTCACCGTCCAGTGATTCCTTTTGAGGGCAGGAGAGAGACATCCAGACTTCTACTTGTGAAGCAAAGATCCTGTAAGGGTTGTTCTGTTCAAACTGGGGTTTCTTGAAGAAATCAGCAGCTGTTACTTGTCAATTATAGGGTAGCTGTCTGGCCCAGCACCCCTTAAGGAGCAGCTGTGGCGCTCACCCAGTGGCACGTGTACGTCTGCTCTGCTGCAAATACCACGATTTGAGTATATTGTTTGTATTAAATTTTAAACATGTGTGTCTGTTTATACAGAGACAGCATTATGCGCTATAAACTGTTTCATGATCTACAGCAATGTCAGCATATTAAAGGTGGCAAAATTCAGCTTTGTGCAGCCTCTTCTTAATATTGCATCTTTACGGCACGTTCCTTTCCAATGCAGTGAGTCGTGAACAACTTTGGGATGTGTGTGGGTGTTTCTGGGGACACTTATCCTATCCTCCCTCCTCACCAAGCTGAACTCTTCACCCCCGTGCCCTTTGGGACATGCCTCCTGGTAGCCTTGCTCCCGAGGCTAATGGGGAAGCCCGGACATTAGGGAACACACCCTCATTTAGTCTCTGAGATGCTTCATTTACTTATTCTCTGATGCGTAGGATTCCTCACTTGGAGCCCAGGCTTTCATGACATCACCAGCAAGATGGATATTTTTTGACTCCCAAGGAGGAAGAATGTGGCTTGTATCACACTAAAGCACCCTTAACTGCTAAGCTGAAGATTACTGATCCATGCACTGGGTCCTTACCCACAGGATCTCCTTCAACCCCACTCCAGCCCTCACTCTGCAGATGGCTCCGGGAGGCAGGGTAGCCCAAGACAGCTGCCTTGTGTAGAAACACAAAGTCTCACCAGCCCCATCTCAGCAGGGGGTGCTGTCCACACTGTCACCCTGTCACCAAGTCTTCAAATGAGATAGCAGGAAAAGGAAAAGGAGGTGGTGTGCATGGGAATAATTCAACCAGGAAGAAGAAGATGAGAGGAGGAGGAAGACAAGGGGAGGGGTAGAGGGAGGAGGAGGAGGAAGAGAAGGAGAAGGAGAAACAGGAAGAGACAGAAGAGGAGGAAGGAGAGGGGGAAGAGAGAAGGTGAAGAGGGGGGAGGAGGAGGAGGAGGAGGAGGGCTTCTTCGGCCTCACTTCAGTAGCTGACCCCAAAACATAAGCAGTTAAGTATAAGGTCCTTCTCCACCTCCCTTTCCATGGACGCTTCTTGCCCCCAGCCCCTCAGCAGTACACGGATCTTTAGTTGATGGGATGACCCAAATTTGCATCCCCATAGGTCCAAATCCTTAGTGGCATAGTCTTTATTGAGTTGCTGCCATTTTCCATTGACCATTATTACTGGTCATGGAAGGTTCCAGGCATTGTATAGAAGCAATCTATTTCCCTTACCTATCAAATCAGTCCCTCCAGCCAGTGCAGTGACCACCTCCATAGATCTCTTCAGCAGCATGAGTTGTCCATTACCTGAGGCCAGGTTTAGCTTCCATTTTAAAGGACATATGACCATATTCTCTGGTGGGATCATTTCTTCCTTAGGCACTAGGACCTCAACTCAAACAAATATTCCATAAATAGATTATAAGCTAAAATCTTGAGAGGCTCACTCCCACCTCCATCCCTGAATTCTCTGGTTGTAGGAGAAAGGGCAGCGTGTTTTGGCTGCTGGTTTAAGGTCCCTCATGCTAACAGGGTGCTGATGGCCTCCTCATTTCACTATTCTCCCAGCCAGCTGCCTCTGGATGACAGACGATGAAGTAGGGCTAGTGAATTCTGAGGCAAAGGCCCATTCCCTTACTTCCTTCACCATGAGACGATTTCCTTGGCTGGAGGCCATGCCTGGGGGATACTGTTTTGGATTGAATCATGCCCCCACTATAAGTGCTAACCATAGGTCTGTGAATGTGAACTTTTTGATACACAGTATCTTTGAAGATGTTGGTAGTTAAGATGAGACCAAACAGGATTAGGCTGGGCCCTAAGACGACGTAACTAGTGTCACTATAAGGAGAGGAAATGTGGACAAATCAGAACGACGGCCGTGGGACAGAGGCAGAGACTGACATATGCTGCCACAAGCCAAGGAATGCCATGGATGGATGGCCAGCCACCCACTGGAAACCAGGGAGGAGGCCTGGAATGGCTTCTCCCCTTTAGGAGAAACATGGCCCTCCAACACGGTGATAGACTCCTAGCTTTGCAGAACCATGTTGCTTCAAGCCAACCAGTCTATGGTTCTTCATTTCAGCAATCCCAGCAAACTAATAGATACCATGACAATGAAGTGGGCATTCTCTAAGTCCACAAATGAGGAAAGGTAGAAACATTACGGGCAGGGAAGACAAATCCATGTCCAGAGTAACACTCATCCCTCTGAGAACAAAGTGAGGCCCCTTCCAATCTAACCAACCTGTCACCGGTGGCTGGCGGGTCCCCTGGGAATGGGCTCACAGTGGGGGCCCAGTGACCTGTTGATGACTGTGATGGTTGGGTTCATGTGTCAACTTGGCCAAGTAATGGTACCCAGGTGTCTGGTCAAGCAAGCACTGGCCTAACCATTACGGCAAGGACATTTGTGGCTGGTTAATAAAGCAGAAGGCTGCTTTATTAAATCGTTAGTCAATTGGCTACAATCAATCAGCTGTGACTGATGACATCAATGAAGGACATGTCTTACACACTGAAAGAATGCAACCAACTGGATTTAATCCAATCAGTTTAGGACTTTTAAGAGAGACAGACAGAGGACCTTCACTTCTTCGGCTGACCAGTGAAGCATTTCCTGAGGAGTTCATTGAACATCTTCATTGGAGTTGCCAGTTGCTGCCCGCCCTGCAGTACTTGGACTCATGCATTCCCATAGTTGCATGAGACACTTTTATAAATCCTATATTTATAGATATCTCTTGTTGATTCTGTTTCCCTAGAGAGCCCTAACTAATACAATGACCATCCATCCCCTTCAGCCCAGGTGAAGAGAAGTCCAAGTCAGAAGGCCATGCATGGCCTTGTGTGCATGGGCTCACTGGGCAAGCAATGGGCAAGCATGGGGCTGTCCTTTTAGAATGGGCCTTTCTGTCTACCTGCTTATGGAGAGCTCCCCAGCAGATGGCCTCACTTGACATTTATGTGGGATACAAATATCTACCCTCTCTGTGCCCATTCTGAGAAATCTCTCTCTCCACCCAATCTTCCTTCTTGTCAACCATCTTCTAGTCTTGCTCTTTCCATGTCCCTGGCCAGGGGTCCCTATTGTGAATGGGAATAGATATGTACTTAGAGGCATCTCTTACTACACAAGATGGACCACCAGGCACATCGCCCAAAGGCCTGCCACAGTCCTTCCTGGACTTGAGTGGGGCTGCAATGTAGCAGCTCTCCTCTTGCCAGGCAGACCCATCCACAGGTGATTTAGGGCCACAAGTGAGGAAGAGAGAGAAGCAGTGAAGACCACCACTCATGCAACTCACTTGAGCCTTTGAGTCTGACAGAGCTGTCAAATGGAGGCAGCATTGCACATCCAGCTCTATGGCTCAGGGGTGTAGACAACCTCAGCTGATGGGCAGCTAGGCAGACTAGGCCCATGGTGTTCCCTGGTCAGGCATTCAGTCAAACACACCAATCAAAAGGTGGAGATATAGGGTCTGTACCAGAGTCCAGTGAGAGCCCATTGCTGCTTTCCAAATGGAGAACAAATGTTGGAAGAAAAGGCCTTACTTCATTCCCTTGGGTCTGAGCCATGGTCCTCTGATGGGGGCTTGCCAGAGGCAACATGCAGCCCTCTGTTTGGCACAGATGCTTCCAGAATCATCAGGTCTGCTAGACCAAAAGGCTCAAGTGGCAAGGCATGGGCATGACAGCCTGGACCTGCTACAGAACTCTCGTGATTCTGGGATCATGCACAACTGGCAACAAATGGATCAAATGGACCAGGACAGCACACCCGAGGTGGCGTATGATGCCTCCAAAGTCCAAAGAGATACCCCACTTGCTGAAACTTCAAGACAGGCAGTGCAGGTAAAGCAACTGTCTGTCACTTTAGAGGGAAATTCTCAACGTGCTCCAGATCCTGGGCTCAGAACCGTAACTGATGTGGGAGACTCTGACTGCCTGGGAAAAGATGTTGGTCTTTGAGGTCCTGCTCCCCACAAGAGTGGACCCTAACGCCTGCCTGGTCAGGAGATGTAGGCTCTTGAGAGAGGACCCTTGCACAACACATGGTGGAGGGCTGATTGCGACAAATCAGGCCATGGGGTCCCCGTGCCCACGTTAGTGTCCTCTCTCTGAGTGTCCTAGTATGGGGAGAGCTCCATGAACCCGAGTGGGACACCTGGGTGAGGAACACTGTCCCCTCTAACAAGTGTACCCCCAGCCACTTGCAGGGGGCCGGGGTGGGAGGTGCTGCTCCTGGCCTGCTCTCTCTTGCCCCTCCGTGCTGCACCACTGCACTTCTGCTGTTACTTGAAATTTACCTTCTGGTTTTCAGCCCTAGAGAAGCTATAGCCACAGAATATCATTTATTTTTCTAAGTTGGCTAATAGGTTGGCACACAAGCTGGAGAATGTGGAAAGGGTAAATTGCTCTACATAAACAAGGAGAGGGATAGATCTTCAGGAATAGCAGCGTGATGAGCTTGAGAAAACCTCTTCCCCAAAGAGACATTTATTAAGCTGGTCAAAACTATCTGAAGCAATCATCCAAAGTCTCTGGAGAGTGATGAGACAGCAGTGGAGGGTGCCATGTCTCAGGGAGACACAGTGGCCTGGTACATTTCCCTTCCCCCACTGTGGACCCCATGTTGCATCCCATGACCTCCCTGTGCCCAGTCAACTCTAATTGAATCTTCTCCACCTTGTCTGCTGCCATCTGCTGACACACAGTTGGGTAGGAGAGGCTCCCCCAGAGCCGCCACTGGTGCTGGTCACCTGTGATGCCAGTACCGGATGGCAGAGTAGCTTCTTTTGAACTTGTCTGTGCTACTGCACGTAAGCCCCTGATATTTTGAGTTGGAATCTCAGCCTGTTTGGTCATTAGTTCTCAAAGTTTAAGTACAATGGTGGTTTTTCATTGGTCACTGTGCCAGTTTGGATGTATTATGTCCCCCCAAACACCATTATCTTTGATGCAATTTTGTGGGGGCAGACGTATTAGTGTTGATTAGGTTGGAGCCTTCTGATTTAGTGTTTCCGTGGAGATGTGACTCAATCAACTGTGGGTGATAACTCTGATTGGATAGTTTCCATGGAGGTGTTACCCTGCCCATACAGGGTGGGTGTTAATGGGATCACTGGAGTTGTATAAAGGAGTTGACAGACAGAAGGACCTCAGAGCAACTGAGAGTGACATTTTGAAGAGGAGCTGCAGCTAAGAGATGACAAATGCCCCAATAGCAACATTTCGGAGAACACCATTTTGAAATGCAACCTGGGAGCAAGCGGACACCAGCCACATGCCTTCCAAGCCAATGGCCATCCTTCAGTGAAGGTACCCTGTTGGTGATGCCTTACCTTGGACATTTTATGGCTTTAAGACTGTAACTTTGTAAGTCAATGAGCCCCCTTTGTAAAAGTCAATCCATTTCTGTTCTCCATTCTGGCAGCATTAGCCAACCAGAACGGTCATGGTCTGGGTCCGTGTGAGAATCATGACCTACACTGTATGCTTGTTGAGTGTAGTTCAAGCAACCAAATTCTTCCTCATGAGCTAATCCAAATGGGTGGATTTTGATTCAGTGCAGCCCAACTGTTGAGTGCCCAGGGCCAGGCAGAGTGGTGGCATGTTCCTGGTGTCTTTACCCACCTGGTATGTTGGCGAGTGGCAGTGGAGGCCTTGGAGTCTTCACTCTTTCATCCATACATACCCCTCAGGGACCAGATTTGTTCTGAACTGAGCCAATGGTGGGCTGTAAGTGCAGAAAAGCCGGCCTGCAGCTAGGAGAGCAATGGGGACTAGGGACAAGTCTAAGGCCAGTGAAGGGCTGCCAGAGTCAACATGTAGGACACACACAAAAAACAATAGAACAAAACTGAGACCTGAGATACCAAAAAGAAAACATTTTCCAGAACCTTTCAGAACACTGTTAAGAAATTTGGTTATGATTCTAATCTATATCTTTGTTTTCCACTGTCAGCTCACACTTCTGCTGGAAGCAGAGGTCCCCTATAGCCATTGTCTGGGTGCAGAGGAGAGGGAGGTGGGTGTGCCAATGTTGGGGAGGGGCTGGGAGTGAGTAGTCCTAGGTGGGACTCTCCCATCTCGGGAGAAAATCACAGCCTCTCCTCCCTCAAGGATGACGTGGCAAAGTGTGTGCTTGGTACTGCAACTGCCCTGTCCTTCTGGTTCTCTTTCTGCATTCCTCCTTTCACTCGAGTCTCAACCTAGCCCCAATGTGTTCTCCATAAGCAGCCAAATCATTCCCAGAAAATCTGGTAGTGGCACTTCTCCCAGGTGGGGGCTTGTGCAATCTGTCAGTTGCCATCTTTTGGAGATGATTGGAGGTGACTTTTTATCAATCCATGCCCAAGACATTTGAAATCTGTGAGTGCAGATGTGTACATGTTTGTCACACACACGAGTGTGGGTACATGTTCTGGTTTGCTCATGCTGCCAGAATGCAAAATACCAGAGATGGATTGGCTTCTATAAAGGGGGGTTATTTGTTTACAAATTTACAGTCTTAAGGCCATATAGGGTCCAAGGCAAGGCATCAACGATCAGGTACCTTCACTGGAGGATGGCCATTGGCATCCAGGAAACCTCTGTTAGCTGGGAAGGCACGTGGCTGGCATCTGCTGGATCCCAGATTGTGTTTCAAAATGGTGTTCTCCAAAATGTCAGCATCAGCTTCCCATGGCCATCTTAAACATGTCTCTCAGCTGCAGCTAGCCATGAATTCTTTCTATCTGAGCTTTTGTAGGGCTCCAGTGAACAAATCAAGGCCCATGCTGAATGGGCGGGGCCACGCCTCCATGGACATTATCTATTCAGAGCTATCACCTACAGTTGGGTGGGTCACATCTCCATGGAAACAACCTAATCCAAAGTTTACAATTTAAACAACAGTAATATGTCTTCCCCTACAAGATTGCATTTAAGAATATGGCTTTTTCTGGGGTACAGTGCACTAGTCTGGGCACTGAAGCGGCGACTCCCATGTATGTGAGTGAGTGTGGGTGTGGGAGGAAGCCTGCAGGACTTTGCAGGGCAGGGCGGGGCTCCCTGTGCACCAAGGAAGCCCAGCTCTGCAGCCCGTGGGCCCTCCCTCATCACTAACGCTACCTGGACTGGGACAGCCTCCACCGCTGCAGCCAGCACAGCCAGTCCTTGGTTGGGCCTGTGTGGGCTGAGGCTGGCTGTTTGGGTGAGGCCAGAGTCTGGCCCATCTCCAGGCCTGGGCTGCTTCCCTTAGAGCCTGACTAGACCTGTCCTTTCCACAGAGGTCAGCCTTTCCTTCTACCCTCTTTTCAGATTCAAACAATGCTCTCAGCACTTCTGCTAGTCTTCGCCACGAAACACCCAATGAGTTGTGGTCATGGCAGAGAGAATGACTACCCCAAAGAAACTCCCTGCCTGGCCATCACCTATTGCTGCCTGGAATTCCCCCATTAGAGGGTTGTTTTTTTTAGATTGACCCTTGAAGGATTTAAGGTCTTCCAGAAACCCAAGGGGAGTGGGAAGCTTTAGAGTCACAGAGACCTGCACTGGGTCCTAGATATCCCACGAACTTGCTGTGTGACCCTGGGCAAGTCACTTAAGCTCTCTGACCCTCAGTCTCCTAATCTGCAAAATTAAATGAAAAAGATTCCCTTCTTGCATAGTATATTGTTGTGAGCATTAAATAATAAAAATAGGTGAGGCATCTAGCAAGGTGTCTTGCACAGGTGGGTCCTTGATGAATACGTCTTCCCTTCTCTTTAGAATGCAGAGCTATAGGAAGGGGTCACCACTCTTTTGCTGTGATTTTGGCAGTGCAGGACAGGAGAGTGCCATGGCAGAGGGGTCAGGAAATCTTTATTCTAGTCTTGCCTGGGGAAGCCGGCTCTCACCTAGGCATATTCTGGAGGAAATATGGAAGAATTTAAGCAATGCCAATTTGTTTGCTGTTCACTCTTCCAACCAATCAACATCGTTAAGTATCCACAATGTGCCAGACCCTGTGCTAAGTGTGAGGACCTAGAAGGGGACTGGTCAGCCTTAGCAGCTGTTCATGTAAAACATACACAGACCCAACCCCTGAAGCATTTGTGAATAATGTGAATGTTTAAATGTAAATAATTAAACACACCAATCAAAAGGCAGAGATTGACAAATGGATAAAAACGTGATCCAACTATATGCTGCCAACAAGAGATACACTCGAGAGTCATAGACACACAGAGACTGAAAGTGCAGGAATGGAAAAAGTGATACCACGCAAATATTAAACACAAGAGCTCTAGTGGCTACATTAATATCAGAGTATAAAGAGACTTTAAGGCAAAATTGTTACTAGAGACAAATAAGGACATTTTATAAAGGGTGAATCCTTCAGGAAAACATTGTGTTTATAATATATGTACCTAACAAGAGAGCCCCTAAAACCACAGAAATGAAGGGAGAAATAGATAGTTCTACACTAACAGTTGGGGACTTCTATACCCACTTTCAATAGCAGATAGAAAAACTGTAGAGAAGATCAACAGGGATCTAGGAGACCTGAACAGCACTGTAAAACCACCAGAGCTAACAGACGCCTACAGCCCATTCCACCCAGCAGTGGCAGATCACACCTTCCTCTCAATTCCGTGTGGGTAATTCTCCAGGCTAGACCACATGCTAGGCCATAATGCAAGCCTCAGCAAATTCAAAAGGGTTAAAATCAGACAAATTATATTCTCCAACCAAATGGAATTAAATTAGAAATCATTAACTGGAGGGCTTTTGGTAATTCACAAATAGGTGCAAATCAAACGTCACAGTCCTAGATAACCAATGGGGCAAAGAAGAAATCCCAAGGAAAATTAGAAAATAGTTTGAGATGAATGAAAACAAAAACACAACACAACAAGACTTATGGGATGCAGCTAAAGCAATGTTAATAGGGAAAGTTATAGTTGTAATGTCTACCTTTTAAACAAAAAAAGTTCTCAAATTAAGAACCAAACTTTCTACCTTAAGAAACTAGAAAAAGAAGAACTTAACCCAAAGCAAGCATAAGGAGGTAATAATGACGATTATAGCAGAAATAAATGAAATAAAGCATAGAAAACAATTAAGAAAGATAAATAATATCAAAATTTTGTTCACTTAAAATGTCAGCAAAATTGGCAAACCCTTAAATAGACTAGACTGAACAAGAAAAAAAAAAGGCTCGAATTACTAAAATCAGAAATGAAAGAAAGGACGTCAGTAGAGTAGTTTCAGCAATAAAAAGGATTATAAGGGAATAGTACTGTGTATCAACAACTTCAAAAACTTAGATAAAATGCAGAAATTCCTGGGAAGGCAGAATTACTGAAACTGACTCAAGAAGTAAAAACATCTGAGTAGACCTGAAACAACCAAAGAGATTGAATTGGTAGTATAAAAACTTCCCACAACAAAACCCTAGCCCCACGTGGCTTCACTGGTGAATTCTAGCAACCCTTTAAAGAAATAACACTAATACTTCACAAACTCTTCCAAAAATAGAAGAGGAAATTACATTTTCTAACTCATTCTATGAGGCCAGTATTGCCATGAGAGCAAAACCAGAAGACATCACAATCTAAGATAACCACAGACCAATATTCCTTATGAATCTAGATAGAAAACTTATCAGCAAAGTACTAGTAAAGCAAATCCAGCAACATAAAGGATTATACAAAATGATTAAGTGAGATTTACCCCAGATATGTAAGATTGGCTTAATATTCAAAAATCAATTAATCTAATGTTGTATATGAATAAAAAAGGACAAAAAATCTCCACATGATCATTTCAATGGATGCCAAAAAACGCATTTGACAAAGCCAACATCCTTTTATAATAAAAACACTGGCTATGACTTAGGAATAGAAAGGTATATTCTCAGCTTGATAAAAGACATCTAAAAAAACAGAAATGGAGTTAACATCACAATACTTAATGGTGAAAGATTGAACGCTTTCCCCCTAAAATGAGGAACAATAAAAGAATGCTAGCTCTTATCACTTTTGTTTATCATTGTAGTGGAAGTTCTAGCCAGAACAATTAGGAAAGTAAAAGAAAGTAAAGGTATGTATATTGGAAAGGAAAGTATAACTGTTCACAGATGACATTATCATGTATATATCCACTAAAAAACTAATAGAATTAATAATGTTGCTAAGTTTCAGGATTAATCTACAAAAATCAGCTGCAATTCTATACTCCAGCTATGAAAATTCTGAAAATGAAATTAGATAATTCCATTAAGCATCAAAAAGAATAAAATACGTAGGAATAAATTTAGCAAAAGAAGTGCAAGATATAGTAACTGAAAACTTCAGTTATTGTGAAGAAAATTAAAGGTCTAAAATAAATGGAAAGGCATCCCGTGTACGTGGATTGGAAGATACAATATTAAGATGGCAATACTCCCCAAATTGGCCTACAGATTTAATGCAATCCCTAACAAAATCTGAATTGCCTTTTTTTTTTTGCAGAAATTGACAAGGCTGATCCTAAAATTCATATAGAAATGCAAGAGACCCAGAATAGCCAAAACAATTTTTAAAAGAGGAACAAAGTTGGAGAATTCATACTTCCCAATTTCAAAACTTAATACAAAGCTGTTAACCAAGATGTGTGGTTTTGAATGGGGATAGACAGACCAGTGGAATAAAATTGAGGGTCCAGAAATAAACGTTAGGTTTATGGTCAACTTTTCTTCAACAAGTGTACCAAGACCATTCAAAAGGGGAAAGAATTTAACAAATAGCTAGGATAATTGGACGTCTATATGCGAAGGAACGAAGTTGAACCCTTCCCTCACATTTCAAATATTAACTTTAAATGGATCATAGGCCTAAAAGTGAGACCTAAAACTATAACTCTTATAAGAAAACAGCAATAATTCTTCTTGATCTTGGATTAGGAAATGGTTGTTTAGAGGGAAATAAAAGGAGTTAAAACGCAGAGGGAAGTAAATGGAGCTAAAAAAATAAGATACTTTTACTGCTCAGAAGAAGAGTAAAGTTATCAGCTGACATTAGATTTTGAAAACTTAAAAATGCACGTTTTACTCACCACTTTCTAGCACATCCCTAGGTGTGCACCTATTTTCATGCACCTCTTTGAAACAGACTTTTTATTCACAACCATAACTAAAGCTGGAAAGTCAGTCTTCAGGAAGGTCAGAGAAGGAGAAAAATGCCCCTTTAGAGTTTATTCAGGAATGGTTTATTGGGTGAAGAGTAACATAATCTTCCTTTCCCCCTCTTTTTATCCCCATGAGAGAAACAATTTCCCACTGTAATCAGGGTAACACATTTTTAAGCTCTGATATGTGATATCAGACATATTCAGACTTACCAGACAAGTTTTTTCACATGCAAGGTGCTGGAGCTGTAAGGCAAAGCCACCCAGGTGACTGAAAGGAGTGGAATATGCTAGGGCCTTGGGGGAAGTGCAGCTACCGTGCAAGGGTTAAAGCTTTGGATCCGTTGTTCTAACCTGTATGCTGGCAAAGGAAGCTAGAATTGTTTAAAAAAAAAAAACAACAAAAAACAAAATAGGGCTGATTTCATGTGAGGCCTTGTTGCCGACACAGTTTGCAGGCGGTCCCCTCACCCGAGCTGCCCCTTGGAGCCCCAGCGGCAGGGCCATGCCACAGCTGTGGGGTTTCACACACCTGGGCTAGAGCTACAAGGGTCACCACATCCCACTTCAGGATTTCTTTATTAACTGTTTAATAATTCCATACACTTTTACAAAGTTAGATTGTTTGTTTGAAGCATCTGTTTGCATTCCACATTCCAATAAAATCATATTAGTATTGGTAAAAAATTGCATCTTTCAGTTTTTAGGATAATGACTAGTGGTAAAGGAATATATTACAGCAGAAACGTAGGAAGAGTAAACAAAAGTTTCTATCAAACCAAATAGATTTAAATCTAAATATATCAGATACTACGTTAAATGTTAAAAGGCACAAATTGTCAGACTTGATTTTAAGAGAAGAAAACTGCTCTATGCTGTTCATAAGAGATACCTCTAAAACGTAAGAATTCAGAGAGGCTGAAAGTAACACATGGGGGTAGGGGATGCACACCTTGCAAACCCTGTCCCAGAGCCCATCTTTGTGCATTGTGCCGTCATCTCAGAGACACGCCATAAGGCTGGAGGGTGTCGCTCCCTCCTCTCAAATGGGACTCGGAGCTCCGAGCTGAGCGCCCGGGAGTCTCCGGTGGGAACGGCGGGAAGGGCAGGTGGCGGCTCTGGCTTGCTGTCTGTGACCAGCTCTGCTGCCTCCCCAAGCAGGCCTCCGGGGCCGCTGCTTCCTCAGGGCTCTGGCCCGAGCAGCACGGCCTCTGCGTCACCCACCACGACCACCATTCCCTGCCAGGACAGGCTGGAAGATTCCGCAGCGCCTGACCTTGGGGACAAGGGAATACCCACCCAAGCGTGAATGATGACCACTCGGCTCATCTCACAGCCTGCAGCTGACTGCCTCCCCATCCCCCAGCTCCTGGAGTCCTTCCCCACCCCTCCAGAATATTCTAAGAAATTTGAAGTCAAAGGGTAGAGGCTGAGGCCTTTCTTTCACCTGTCACAGGCGGCTTGCCTGCTTTGGAATTCCACCGTGACACAGAAGGGCGGGATTTGTTGCTACCTCTTCAGATTCAGAATTCACTGGTGTGAATGAGCCTGTTAGTCTCTAAACAATTTTGGTGACTTCATCTTCATGCACACCCCAGATGTGGCCTACCAGCTGGACAGCCTGCGGAGACTCACCCTTCTTGGAGAGAGGCAGCACCCCGCCTTGGCAGATATTTATTAGAAGCTTCCACAGGCTTCTTTCACAGAGAAGACCAAGGACAGCCATCCCTGGTGTTTTGTAGACAGAATGAATTCGTTCTTTATTGGGCATGAGCAGGAGTTTAACCCCTCGAGGTAGGGGACTCTGTTCTCCATCCTCCAGTTGGCAGACACTTGCTTTTGTCTGAAAATGTTCTCCCTCTGGGGAGGTCAAGCCCGCCTCACAGATGTCTGAGCAGTGAGGGCATGGGGTCAGTGGGCTTTTAGAAAATGTGGCTAAACTGATGTGCTTCTGGAAGGACAGCAAAACAGCATTGTCTCCAACAGAGAGACAGAGGGGGTTAGCACAGTGAGCCGCAGCAGGGACTGTCACAGCCCATGCCCAGGTGCCAGGTGGTAGCTCCTGGAGGTCAGCTGCTATGTCCAGCAGATGCCCAGCACCAGGCTGGCAGGACACGGTTAACACATGGGTGCTGAATAAGTCAAGGCAAATGCTCTTCACCTTTCCTCAGTAACTCACAGCCTCTGTGAATCAATGCCGCTGTTCCCACTTTGAACATGGAAACCGAATAGCTGCGACAGGAAGCCACCTGCACCAGGTAAGTGGTGGAGCTGGGGTTGCAGCCCAGGGCTCTGTGGCTCCAAGGCCAGGATCTTCCCTGCCTGGCTCCTTGCACAGGGTTTCAAGATCAGGGTCAAGGACTGATATGCCTGGGGCCAGGGGCCGGGAAACCTCACAGGGGCAGCTGGAGGGGCCAGGCCCGTTCTGAGGAGGCTCCCTGGCCAAGGAAAGGATAGGAAATTTGCAAAACTCTGCAGCTTCCTGGGACCCTCCCCAGAGGGAGAGGCCAAGCCAAGGCTGCTTGTTTAAACTGATGAGGCAAAGCTGGTGGCCCAGGGGCATATCAGTCCACCTGGGCAGAGCTACCTGGGAGGGCAGGGATGGGGAGAAGCAGCCGTGCCGGGCCCACTAGAGCTGGGACCAGCTTCCCTGTGTCCTGGTGGCTCTGCTGAGGCCAGGTGTACCCCGTCTGCCACCCTGAGCCCTGGTGGCCACACAGGCACTTGGCCAAGTGAGGGCACGCTGCCGTAGATGCACACATCAGGAGACGAGGCAAGGAGCAGAGAGGAGAGCCCTTCTCTGAAGGACTGCACTGGCCGGTCGCCACCCAACCCCAACCCTGCTTCAGGCTCAGGGTTCCCTCTAGACTTCCCAGATGCTGCAGGAGAGAGCTGGTCCTCTGTGTTTGCTCTAAGGATGCCTGCTTCCTCCGTCCCCCAGCAGGGGTCTGCAGCCAAGCCCCTTGCCCCTCCCTCTCTTCCAAAAGCCTTGCTTTGGAGGAGGGGCTTTTGCAAGTGAACATTTTTGAATGGTTAATACTGTTTTTGCACAAGGTACAAGGTGCCCAGAGTTGCACAGGTACAATAACATGACTTCTGCTGTGCCAGCAGCATTTGCTGGAGGGGCTGTCCCAAGCCAAGAATCAGGGTCCTGAACAAGTGGGTCCCCCACGCTAGTTCCTAAGGAATCCCACCCACGCACCCACCCACCCGAGCTTTGGGTGTGTCATGGCCTCCCGCTGAAGCCTCCATCGCAATTAACACCTCTCAATCACCTCACCAACATCTTTTAATCACTCATTTAACACCTGAGCTGTTAAAGCCCAGGCTGAGCTGACCCCCAGCTCCCTGACCCCACAGCTCTGTCCTGGGGCCTGAGAATGAGCATTTCTATGTTTCCAGGGCATGCTTTTGAGAGCCGCGGACCTAGAGAAAGCCTCTCCATGGGTTTCTTCCTCCTTCCTCCCACAGAAGGTCCAGAACCATAGATTCGGTTCATCCGGACACATATGATGCCTTTAGATTCTTCCACCCCAGGGGTCAGCCTGTCACCATTCAGGAGGTCTGGGCCAGAGGGAGACAGACCCCTCTGCTGACCCAACCACTTCCAAGGGTGATGCCGACGTCTTCGTTTGCCTCACCGCTCTGGGAACGTGGTCTCAGCCATCAGCACCTTTACAGGCACATGAATCCCTCAGGGAAACTCTCTGGGTCGTAAAAGCCTTCCCAGGAAGGATCAACACTTCTCTTTTCCTCAACCAAACTTCTCTGGAAATGATTTAGCCTCTTGTGTGTCTCAGGAACATCACAGACAGCAGGAACAACCGGCCTGCTGTGGTTGGAAAACTAAATATCTCACCACCATGAGAGTTGTTTGTTAATTAAGAGTTCATAGATGCTGAGTGAGGGACCGGGCCCTCCTTCTCCAGCAGGCTCCTGGTTAACTGTGGGCCCTCACACTGCCTCTTTCACTTCCAAACACGTCCTGGGTTTGGATGATGAAGTATGTGGCTTTCACACAGGCCCTTTTACTTCCAGAGAGGAGCACGTTCAGTCCTGCTCCACCTCCCCAGGCCACCAGGCTGACAGGTCCACTCAGAGACCCCAGCTGGAGGGATGCACTTTACACGAGGGGCCACAGCTCTGAGCTGCCCAGCACACATGGGGGTACATAGCTGTCAGGCCATGGCTCTGGGGGTGCCCTCCACCACCCACTGTCATCCTGCCGGCCTATGGGGGTGTGGGGAAGGCAGGGAGTTGGGGGTGCACTCTGCTCCAGTGCCCATCCTCAGAGAAGGAAGAGGGGGATTGAACTTTGGGTCAATGCCCACTTTTCTTCTGCCCACCATCTCTGCTTCCTCCTCATCCTCAGTTCTCGGAACCCTCACCCTATATCGAGGCGTGGCCGGTCCTTTCCCAGCAGGACACCTGGTGTGCCACCTCTCGTCATCCTCACAGCCTGGACATAGGCATCAGGCCACAGTGACCTGACTGCCCCCAGCCGCCCTGGGCTTCGGGGAGCACAGTGGACACCTGGGCACCCCGTGGAGGAGGCGTCGATAACCCAGGGGAAGTGGGGCAGGGGGTACCAGGGACAGGTCAGGATGGGGTGGCTGGGCTGGGTCTCGTCACGCATTGGCTCAGCTGGAACACACCTGCCTGGAGGGGCACAGAGGCTGCGACTTGGAGACTTCATTGCTGCTGCTGGGTGAGAGCAGGTGGGTGGGAGTGGGGGACCCCCTGCCCCGTGCTGACACCGTGGCAGGATTTCACTGATGACCGGCTGGGAGCAAGTCCTGGTGGGCAGAATGGTCGGGCCGTCCCACCTGGGGAGGGCTGCACCGTGAGGGGGTCTGGGGCTGGAGGAACTGGAGGACGCTCCCTCGGAGCCATCGCTGGCGTTTCCTCTGCGGAGGCCAGTGGGCGCCCGGAGCAGGGTCCTGGCCTGCAGTGTCATCGCACGTCAGGGCGTCACGGGCACTGGTGAAGCTGGGCCCTGGGCTGCCATCGATCACCCTCTGCTCTGCCTCCCTCCCCCAGGTCTGAGTCTGCCCCCCCCGTCGTGGGCCATGCCCCGGGTTCAGCTGGCCTCTTGTTCTTGCTTTCGGGTCACACCAGCCGGGGTTTCGGTCCTGGATCTGCCACTTCCCGGCTGGGTGGAATTTGGTGGCTGACTCACCCTCTGTCGTGGGTTGAATCTTTGTGTCTCCCACAAAGACAAGTTCAAGTCCCAACCCCTAAGCCCTAACCGCTGTCCTGTGGGGGTGAACTCATTTGTAAATAGGGTCTTTGAAGATGGTGTTAGCCAAGATGAGGTCAAAATGAATCAGCTGAGCCTTCATTCAATATCACAGGAGTCCTCAAGAGCAGTGGGGGGAGAGAGTAGTGGACAGACGGCCAGGTGACAGATGCAGAGACTGAGCTCTGGATCGCTGAAAAGCCACCCCCAGAACCTACGGACTTCAGAGGAAGCACGGCCCTGCCGGCACTTCAGTGTTGGACTTCTAGGCTCCAGACTGTGACATAACTTATTGTCCAGGCCAGACAGTGTGGTTGTAGGACAGCACTCCTGGCACACTAACACCCTCCCTCCGGACCACTGCCCAGGCATGGCACTTGGGACAAACAGCCAGCCTGGGGAGCAAGCCTGGTGCCCCAGCGCCTGTTCACTCTCTCCTGAAAGCCTGTGCATAGCCCTGTGGCCCCCAGGGAACTTCCAGAGATGGCATGAGGGGTGGGGGGGTCTGAAACCTGAGCCGACAGAGGCTGGGACTCTCCAGAGCCACAAACTCCAGGAATTGGAGGCCCACCCTGAGCCCACCCAGCCCTGCTCAGCCCCGGCTTCCTCCCCAGCACCTCAACGCTCTGCCAGGACCCTCAGGGAACTCCTATGGGTCCAGAGATTCAGGACATGCTTCTGTGTCCTCGCTTCTCACTGCAGAATGAGCATGCACTTTGGAGGCAGCCAGTCCAGGGTTCGAATGCTCATCTACCACTCACAAGGTAGATGGGTTACTTTGGGGAGTGACACCTTCTGAGCCTCCTCTTCCTCCCCGCCCTTTCCCTCACCGGGTTGTCGAGGTGAAGAGACTGCCCCATGCCCAGCCTGCAGTGGACACCCAGCACCCCGGAGTCCCCCGTCGGCCACTGAGGAGAGCAGCTTTAGGAACAGCTGCAGTGCTGCCCCTCAGCCTGGCCCACCCCTGAGGACTCTGCCGCCTGGCTCCCCAGGGGTGTGCATAGGACCGACATGCTGATGGCCCATGACACAGCTAGCCGCAGAGTGTCCTCATCAGAAACCCAAAGTTGCTGACCTTGGCTACACTGCTGCTTCCTTTCTTTAAAGTGTGATTATTTTCTGGGCAACCGATTCACAAAGACACAAACACACACTGGGCAGAAACTCCCAAATCTCTTTTTCAAACATTGCTTGGTTTCCTGCTGTGTTTGGGAGGACAAGTCACCAAGGCTTCCCTAAGACGTCCTCTGGTGATGACCCTCCTTCAACCTCCTTTTGCTCTCTCGTGTGAGGCTGTCTCCTATGTTAGCAGGGGGAGGACATGCGTGCTCCCATACACATGCACAGCCACTCGCCTGCACACTGGCACACACACTTGCACATGCCTCACACAAGCACACCACACACACATGCACAGAGACATGGGTGCACAGCACAGAGGTTCACATGCATGCACACATGCACTGATGCACACACATGCTCACACATGCACACACACATGCACAGAGACATGGGTGCACAGCACAGAGGTACACATGCATGCACACATGCACACATGCACTGACAAACACACATGCTCACACGCACTGACACACACACATGCTCACACATGCACACAAGCATGCAGGACATGCGCACATGCATGCATACACACAGACGCAGGCACACACCCACATACACACATGCACATGTGCATACGTGCACATACACATACACACAGGCACAGAGTGCACACACACATAGACACACACACATGCCCACGCACTGGGCCCTCTGCGAAGGCCAGCTCACACGGGCTCACAGTCTCCCTGGGATGCCCTGCACTGTGAGCGGATTTCTACCCCAGGAGCAGGGACCCAGCGCTAATCCCGCTGCCTTCCTTGCATGGCTAGAGTGGAGCTTGCACAGGTGGGGGCTCAGCGGTGCCTCCGTCAGAACAGTGTGAGGGGAGGGGGTTTCAGCAACCAGGGGGGTGGGTGTGTGTGCTGCGGGATCAGCTCCTTCCATCCTGTCCAGCCTATCTGTGGGTTTGTAGGATTAGCCTTCGAGGCAGAGCCTACTGTTTGCTCAGGGGCAATCCTAGAAGGGGGGGCAGGTCTCGTCTGAGCCCCTTGCAGGCAGTGGGTCTGAGTTCCATACCTGGCTATTCCTGGAGATTCTGAGTATCTCCCTTTGGGCCCTCTCCCATAGGCCCCAGTGCTCCAGTGCCCCCAGCCTCCTTCTGGGAGACCCTGCCAGCCTCTCCCCAGGCTTCTTGGCCCCCTTCTCAGAAATCATTCCTGTGGGTGTGAGGCCCCGAGAGGATGGAGCCCCCAGCTGCCTCAGGTGGGTGATAGCTGTATGCACCAAGAGCCGTGTTGAGAGTCCAGAGAGGATGGACAGGCGGACAGGCCTGGCAGAGAGAGATGCCCACATGGACCCATCCCTGGGCAGCCTCCCACCTGACTGCACAGGTGCCATGCAGGCCCCCAGGGTGCAAGCCCAGGCCTCTCCGAGGGGGCTACACCTCCCTTCAGGCTCAGGCCTGCACCCGAGGCAGGAAGACGAGCCCACAACCTGGGTCAGATCCGCAGAGCAGAAGTCAGGCTTCTGCATCTGATGTGTTCCCCCCCAACCTCACTGAACCTGTATGTCCTATTGGTCCCACCAGAGGACGGAGAAGGCGCCCCTGGTGGGAACCCTGGCCCCTGTCTGCACATGCGCTCCCCCGACTGCTCCATCCAGAGAGATACAGTGAGGGTAGGGACAGGAATGCTGCTGGAACCCAGTGCCTGCTCCAACCTGAATGGGGGGCTTCTCCCAGGCCCCAGAGCCCCGATCCAGGCCCCTATGCAAAGCACGCAGTTCCCCCGCCTTCTTGGCCTGCAATAAAAGCTATTTGTTACCTAACGTGGATCAGGGGGCCTAGGGGTGTAAGGTGGGCATCTTGTCATGTTTTATGGCCCCCTTTCTTTCCGGCTGTCATCTCCTCCCTCCACCCTTTCTCCCTCCAGTCCCCCTCCTCGCTGCCCTGAGGACACACACACACACACACACACACACACACACACACACACACCATCTGCTGTGCACAAAAGCCTGTTCCAGTGTCTCTCTTGGAGACCAGACAGAGGCGACATCACCCTGGAGACCGGCGCCTTCCAGCCCAGCCGCGTCTCCTGGGCCCCAGCCCGGCCCTGACTCAGCCCTGTCCACTGCCCCCACTTGGCTCTGGCTCCTCTCCTGAGCTTCTGGGCTCTGTTCCGTGGGCCACCTGGCCCTTTTCAGCTCCCCCATCCTGTCCGGGCACACGGCCCTTGCTGTGCCCCTCACTCCAGAGCACGGCCCCAGCCCCCTTCCCGGGAGCCCTCCAGGACTGCTCCAACTCTGCATGACTGAGCATCTCACGCCTTCCCCGAGCACCAGTCTACCCAGCGGTACTAATTTATAATTAGTGATGTGGAGATGCTAGTAAAAGCAGCCATGGAAGTCACGCTGTGGTTACTGGGTACAGGACACGGCTCATACTCTGCATACTTGCTCTCAGCCTGACCTCAACAGTGGGAGGCTGCAAGCTCACATAACAGATGAGGAAGAAGAGGTACAGAGAGGTGAGGGGGCTGCCCAAGGTCACACAGCTCTTGGGTGGGGCTGGCTTCAGATCCAGTGTGACTCCAGCATCCCTGCTTGTGTCTGCATACTCCCCTGAATACAGAATTTGCACACATTTAAAAACAAATCAAGAGTCTCCAGGTAAACTGGGGCCTTCAGGGACTCACAGACAAGTGGGAATGCACAGCCTTCCCTGACCCTCCATCTGGCCGGTAGGTATCTGAGCCAGGACCAGGAAGCCACACTGTCCTCCAGCAGCTGGACCCCTGCCACAGAGGGCCAAGTCAGCCTGCTAGTGGGTGTGTACAAAGCCTGCGCTGCACTGAGGACCCTCCTGTCCATCCCTCGCCCCCACCCAGCAGGGCCTGGCACTTTCTCCTGCAGTCTCAGCCAGCAACAAGCTCTCCCCAGGTGTGCTCACTGCTCCACCAGTGGGAGCCCCTCCCTGCCAGGGGCCCGGCCCAAAAGCCTGGCCCCTGGCTCACATGGCCCCCAGTAGAGTCCCCAGAACCCTGCCAAATACCACCGCTTCCCCACAGCCCAAGCACCTGGCTCTGAACCACCTGGTAAGCCCTGAGCAGGGGCAGCTGAGGACGGTTGCAATCTGAAAACAAGAGCATGGCCCATGCAGCAGAGTGGGAAACCGGGAACCAGGTCCTTCTGGGCTTACAGCTCTCCTAGAAGCATGTGACCTTCTCTGAGCTTCAGTGTCCTCTCACGGAGCTGATGTGACAATAACATAAGCAAACTCACGGAAAGCACCACACCCAGCGTCCAAGGCTGCCCAGCCTCCCGTCCACACCCTCTCCGCAGTCCTGACCCTGGTCCCCTCACTCTAGCCTTAGGTGTCTGGCCCCTAAGCTTCTCAGGGCAATGGCCTTCAGGACCAGCCCCTGGTCTTTCCTTGGCTTGGAGCCAAGGAAACCTGAGGTCACCTACTCGCCCCTCCGTATCCTGGGCCCTGGATCTCTCCTTGGCAGATGGTTTCCAGCTTCTGAGGCAGTTTGTGCCGGCACAGGGTCCTGGGATTAGGGGCAGGAGGAGGCCTTCCCCTTTCGGGAGATGCTTGAGAAATATTGGCACACTGCCCAGCTCCACAGGGACCTCTCGTCCAGCCCCTAGCCCCAGACATTCCGTTCAGGAAATGCACGTGGTGGCAGCAAAACAGAGGTGGGAAGCCTCAGCCTCAGCTGGCATCCACCCTGCCCAGCCCCTTACAGGGATGTGCATGGGGGGTGCATCTGGGTGGCTGTCGCGGGGGTGGGCTCTGAAAACCAGCCCGTTGTGCTCCCAGCTTGAGGGTTTCAACAGAGCAAGAATGGAAAGCAAGAAGGATCTCATTGTTCCCCAAATAAAGACTCCACTGGCTTTCTTCCTTTCTCTTTCTTCCTTTTCATTTCTTTTCTCTCTTTTTTCTTTTTCCTTTGTAACAAACCCTCCGCGGCATTGGGCAGAGATACTGCGGCCAGGCCTGCCCAGTGCATGCTTCATGAGGCGTGACCTCAGGGAGCTACAGAGACTCGTTTGAGCTCTTTTCCGGGATGGGGGTGGGGGAGGGCTGTTTGCAAGTGTCCTGAAATGGCCATATTATAGCAGAATTCTCTCCTCTGGGCTCCAAATGCCTGCCTTCGCCCGGGAGGCAGAGCCAGCAGCCGATGCAGCAAGCCCTGTCCTGACTCCTTTTGCAGGGGGTGGGGGGTGTCCAGGGAAACATCCCTTCCAAAGGGGGCCAGGTCGGGTCCCTAAAGCTCCACTTCCAAACCCGTGGAAAGTGTGGCCCAGCCACAGCTTTTCTTGAGCCCTGGACCGTGCCTGGGGTGGGACGTGCAGCAAGATGTGACATATCCGTGGCCCCTTCAACATGCCCTCCCCTCTAGTGGTTCCAGTGCCCACAATCCCATCACTGGAGAGACTGATCTGCTCCTTCTCTCTGAACTATAACCCCCTTCCCAGGAAGAGAGGTACACAAAGCCCTTTCCCCACAGAGGGTCTCAGGCAGCCCAGAGATGGGAAGGTGAGAAGGTGCTCAGGGGCTGCTTCCCTGTCACCTTCCCCCTAGAGATGGCTCTGGGATGCTCCACTCTGATGGGTCCAGGATGAGCAGAGCCAACAGTTAAAATCGGTGGCCTAAACATCAGGAAATGCCAGTACAGGGAAGGGTGTGTGTGCTGCATGTGGGTGCGCACACTGCGTTTCTGCCTCCTGCATGTCTGTGTGGGAGCATCACCTCCTCCAGGAAGCACTCCTGGCCTGCAGAGTATCCGACCGAGGGGAACGCTTGGCTGACGGTGGGTGACTTGCGCCAGGAAACACTCCTGAGCAGTCGGTCTGTGTCAGGAATCAGGCAGGGCGCAAAGAAACGCGGCCTGGCCGGGGAGGTGAGGTAATTGAAGGGTGAGATCCTGGGCACCTGGTCGTGACTGCGGAACTACCCGGGGGTGTGTCTGCGCGTCCTCACCCGCCCCCTGGGCTCTGCCCTCCTTGTCCACTGCGGTTCCCGCGGGATGACCAGGGCCCAGGAACGCTCGGGCGGGTAGACGGCCCCGCACGTGCTCCGGGTTCCCTAGTCGCGGGAGGGGCGGGCCCGAGGGCGGACCCCGGGGCGGGGTGGGCGTTCCGTCCCCCGGCTCCGAGCCAGAGGCTGGTCGCCAGTGGCTCTTCGTCCCGCGGGCGGAAGGGCTCCGGCGCCCCAACTCTGCGCCCGGCCCGCGCCCCGCCGCCCCGCCGCCCCGCCGCCCCGGGCCCCCGCTCGGCCACCATGCTGAGCGTCGTGCACTTCCTCCGGAGCCTGTTCCAGGTGAGCGCCGCCGTCGGGCGGTCTGTCCGCGCGGGTGGCTTGGTGGGGGCGTCCCCGAGCGATTATGGCTGAGCCGGGTGCTCGGACTCGGCCAGGCCTCCGAGAAGGTCCCGGGCCCCCGGCCCTTCGGTGCCTGCCCCCTGGGGTGCGCTGCGGGCCGCAGCCTCAGTTCCTGGGCGTGGAGAGCCGGGGCCCCTCTGCGCACGACCGCCGGGGCCACGGAGGGGGGGGACGTGCCACCCAGGAAGGGTTGCGATTGCTGTTATCACTCCAGGCTGAGTGTGCCCGAGGGGCAGTGGGGCGGGGGCACCATGTTGAAGAAGGGGCGTCTAAGCGGCGGCGGAGGAACAGGAACCCGGTGGTATTAGACTGTGCGCTGGATGCCCCTTGAGACCCAAATTGCGGCCGTGAGCACTCACGCCGCTGGGGTGCCCCTACCACTCCCGCCCTGGACCGGCACTCCCAGGGGGGCGACAGGCTCCATGGCAGGTCAGAGGGGCGGCGGGCTGCAGGTAGCCGAGCCCCGACTACCCAGGTAAGCAACAGGAGCCGTGGGCGGGACGCAGGGTGGAGATGGCTCTGACTCACGGAACAACTTCCTAAAAAGAGAGGCAGGGAAGTGCTGCCAGCGTTCAGCCGCGACAGGCCAGAGGGTGCGCGGCGGTGCGTGGGGCCTGGCCAGACTTGGGCTGCCCGGGGCCGGGGGGCTGTTTCTGCCGGCTGCACTGCGCCGCGCCTTCTAGGCGCAGACAGGCGTCTCAGTACGGAGTTCTCTGGCTCTGAGAGCTCTGGGGGAAAGCGGCAGATAACCAGACAAGGACACCCCTCTGCCGTCTGCCCGGCTTCAGCCTCTCCCCCAGAGGATAATCCCATGTACACAAACATAGGAGAGGAGAGGGCCACGTGGAATGTGACTGGTGGCATTTGGGGAGCTTGGGCTTGTGAGCCAGGGGGCCACTGAAGGGCCCCAGTGCATCCCAGGGCCCAGATTGTATTTGAACTCTGATTCTGTCCTGACAAGCTGTGCAGTCTAGGGGCAGTCACTTAGCCACTGTGGTCTTAGTTTTCCCATCTGAAAAATGTGGACCATAATTGCATGTTTCAGGGGTAGCATGAGGGTCCCAGAAGCGGTGAGTCCAGCAGTTGGTATGATGGGAGAGCTCAGAAAACGGTAGTTCTCTTGGCCCCCAGTGGTGAGAGGAGTCTGTGGGCAGAATCTGCACAACCCCCAGCTGGCCTCAGGGGCCCACGGAGCAAGCATTGGTGTGTTGGGAGGCAAGCAGCCGACATCCCCTGGGAGCCGGCCTGACAACCGGGACCCTCCTCGGAGGGGGCTTTGGGAAGCATAACCTGGGACCTGGCTCTCCTAGCATTTTGCTCTCCAGTCTTCCCATGCCTCCTTGCCCCCTTTTTCCCAGGTGGTCAGCCTGTCCTGGGTCCCCATAGAGCCTGGGACACCTCAGGCCTCTCTCACTCCACAAAGGGCCTCCCAGGGGATCTGGCTGTCTGCAGGAGGGGCTGTCCACTTCCAGCCAGGCACATATATCTTGCAGAGCTACCTGTGAACAACTCTGTTCATGAGGAAGTCCCTGGGAGGCCACAGGTGAGGGCTGAATACAGACGGCAGTGCACTGGATGATGGGTGTCTGGCTGGGTGTTGAGAGGACCAGAGAATGCCCAATTCATACTGGGAAGCTTAGGCCATAGAATTCTCACAGGCTCCACCAAGGTCCAGGAGCAAGAACAGTCCCTCAGACCCCAGGCCTCAGAAAGGAATCCTTTGGGGACTCGCCATAGACACTTACCGAGCATCCGGCTCTGCTGTGGGCACGTCAGGCACTTTGGAATCCAGGGCTCATACAGTTGTGTGACTTTTGCATTGCATTGTACAGTGGGAGCCTTGGAGGTCACCCAGCAAATGAGTGGGAGCAGCACCCCTAGCTGGGGAACACATTTCCTCAGAAGTCCAGAGACCTACCAAGCAGCATCCATTCTTCCTGGTGGTGCAGCAGGGACAAAGGGACATCCCAAAATGTTCTGACAACTGGGTGTCCCATAATATTCCAACCCCCTGCTGCCTGGAACCTTCACTGAAGTGAAGGTCCCTCTATTTTCATGGAATTTATGCTGCATACCTCAATACACATGTGTTCATTTAGGATATCTTGGTACTCCCTGTTCTCCACACCCTATCCGTATATTGCAAAAGACCAGCAAGATATCCTTTGGGATAGAAAGGTCAAGGTCACTGCCAACTAAATTATTGCACAGAGTCAGTGAGTTGGTGAAGCCCTGAGGAAAGATGTGAGGTATGCTGCAGATCTTATCCGGTGGAAAGTTTCTGCCGATCCCTGAATATTGGAATAGGAAACACACAGGCACACACCCACATACAGGTGCACACACATGCGTGCACATGTGCACATACAGAGACACACATGTACACACAGACCTATGCATACACAGGCATGCTATACACACAGTCTCAGACACACACATATGCATGCACAGAGACAAACACATGCGCACACACACATAGAGATGCACACACATGCACATACAGAGACACACATGTACACACAGACCTATGCATACACAGGCACGCTATACACACAGTCTCAGGCACACACATATGCATGCACAGAGACAAACACATGCACACAGATGCCCACAGGCACACACATGCACATACAGAGATATATGTGTACAACACAGACATATGCATGCACAGGCACACTTATACACCCAGACTCAGGCACACACATGCACACAGACAAGCACACATGCACATATAGATGCCCACAGGCACACACATGCACATACAGGTTCATACACATGCATGCACATACAGAGACATGTGTACACACAGACATATGCACACACAGGCACACTCACTTATACACACAGACTCAGGCATACACATGCACACAGAAATACAAACACAAATGCACACATAGATGCGCATACAGACACTTGGGCACATGCACACAGGCAGTTTCCACTTTCACAAAGGCTTTGTACAGTGACAAAGACCAAAACTGGTTTGCTCGAGTAAGGAGACCACAGGTGACAAGAAAAACTGTGGGGTTGAACCTCATACAGTCCACCAGCATTCCTTAACTTGTCGGTTAAATGGGGGGGGGGGACAGGGACCGCCACTCCTGTGTTGGTGGCAATTTCTTAGTCAGCAGAGATGAAGTGGTGCCTCTGACTTGCCATTTTGGCAGGGAGAGTGTGTTCCAGAGACTTCCAGTTAACCTTTCCTAACACAAAAGTCTCCACACCGTGGTTCAGGGAGCCACTGTGGCATTTCTCCCAGTTTCTAGGTATGTCTTCACCAACTGAACACTCAGGAACTGGGAGAATAACCACAGGATGCGCTCAGGCTCCCAAAGGGTTTCTGTGAGGTGGACCCAGGGCACGGTGCCATTATGCGGACATACCTCCCACCCTGAAAAGCCCCCACTCTCAATGGCGGACGTTTATCGTCAACCTGAGCCTCCAGACAATCAGGGTCCAGTAATTTATGAAAGGTCTAGGTGTGTCTCCTTGCACAACCTTTGGAAAGACTACTAGGGCGAGTCACAGTATGTGCTTATGCTGACATGACAGGTCGCCTGCCTCCCTCTGTTCAGGGAACCGTAGATCCGCTGACTTGAATCTGGGCATTGGGCAAGGGGCCGTGACATTAATTCATCTGCTATTTATCGAACACCTATTATGTGCCAGGTTCTGTTCTAAGCGTTTATGGAGCCTTCTGAATACAAGATCTAGTTCAAAAATTATTGTAGGGAGTATGTGTTTGGTGGATATGGAGTGTGTGTAAAGAAAATTAGTTAAAAAAACTGAAAAAAGTATTCATGTTACATAAATCAAGGACACTGGCCTTGCCATCGCTTTAGTCCTAGCGGCCCCAGGATGGATTAGCCAGCACCAGAGAGCCCTGGGTGATGGAACATTCTGATGCCACTCGTCCTGCTGCTAGAATTGCCCCTGGCACATAAAGCTGCTGCTTCTTGGCCATTCCCGCTGATAGAATCCCCATCAGTGTAGCATCTCCCATCAGCAGCCCCAACCAAGAGAGAACAGCTTCTGCACAATTTCCAGGATGTCCACATTCTTGCCAAAGTATTTCTCGATGCCAAGGAGCTCTGGGAGCCTGCTGGGAGTGTCGAGCAGGCTGTGCTTGTAGGCCCACTCCAACACTGCTGCCCTTTAAGATATCTGGATTCTTCAAGGGATTTCTGGTTCGCACTTGCATTTAGAATGGCCCAATATCAAGCCTAGGTCTCCTGGAATGACAAGTAGCTATCTGAGCTGGTACCCTTACTCCAAAATGGGTACATGTACCCATGTCAGCACCCTCTCACCCTAATTTAGAATGATATTCTTCCTTCCTTGGTCAGCTACTCTTGGAATCCATCCCCATCCATTTCCCCTGGTTTTTGCTAATACATATCAGCAAAATCGTAATTTTTGGAAATATAAGCCCTCCATGGTCTGACTTTGTAATGTGTGATGTGATGCCTGATTCTCCTTTCAGTCTGGAGGCAGGCAAGGGTAGCAGAGGAGGGACGTGAGAACTGGGTGAGGGTCTTTCATGACAAGGTGACTCCCCAGGGAGGTGCAGCAGGGTCTTCACTACTCAGGGACAGCCCACCTGATGGAGGAGGACAGGCTCAGTGCAGCTTCAGAGTTCAGGGTCTGCGCAGGGAGCCCACTCTTTCCCAAATGATGCCCTAACTTCCAGTCAAGGACAGCAAAGCAACTGATTACAGCATCAGGCTGGAAGGGAGAAGGGGTACTTTAGGTATAGACTGAGGGTCCCTGCATTTCAGCGTGTACCTTGAGCCAAATATGTAGCGATCGTGTTTGTTATTCTCTTTCTTTCAGCTGACCAGGGCAGCTAGAGGGAATGCGCTTACCCCATAATCCTCGACTTCTTCATGCCTGTCATCCAGACCTTCTCCCTGCAGCCATGGCCTCAGTGCTCACGTCCTTCTGGGCGGCCACAGCTGCTGCCTGGATGACAGGTTCACCACGCGTGCAGGAGGTGGCAGAGCCCCGTATCTTAGTACCTGCTACCTTCTCATGCCTTCAGCCTCAGCTAGGCCAGATAACCAATCCCAGATCCCACCATCTTCCTGAAGGATTTGTAACCATAATTAGTCTTTGCACCAATTTCTTTACTAGTGAAGGTTCTTGGTTGCCAAAGACAGAAACTGACCCCAGTTAACTTGAGAAAAGGTAGATATCTTGGCAGGGTGTTGGGTGGCTCACAGACCCCAGCTTGGGCGGAAACTGAGAAAGGTGAAGCCCAGTCCGACGTGCTGGTTGTGCTTCCTGCCCCGAGGCCTCAGTGGGGGCCTCTCCTGGAGGGTTGGCAGCCCCATGGAGAATGACCACCAGCCACCTCCTGTGGACATTTAGGTCTGTCTCAAGAGCTGCGGTCCTTGTCTGGAGTGTCGCTGAGCTGCCAGAGGGCAGGAAGGGGGTTATCAGACCCTTATCTAGTTCCAAGATGGGTGGGTTCTGGTTACTCAATTACTTTGGTATTTCCCCCTCCCCTTCCCCATCAGAAAGGGAGTTCAGATCCCAGATAGGAAAACAGCAAATGTTCAGACACAGCAATTAAGGAAAGGTCCCACCAGGACTCTTTGCACCTCTCAGCTAGGGGGCATTTGCCGGGGGCCACCACATGTTTGGTGCCTTCTGGGTGAAGGACCTGAGGTCCCAGAGACCCTGCCCTGGGGTCATGGAGAGGCTGTCCTCCTGGGTCCCTGGATGGCACAGAGGAGAGGAGGGCAGCACAGGCAGAACAGACCAGGACGGGGAGCCGGCAGCCCACCAGGAGGCCCTGGGCAACCCCCTCCCCTGGGCTGCTGCCTCCCCCCACCCTGGGCTCTTTCCCTCCACCCCTCGGGGTCTCACTGAACTCACCGACCAACTTTATCCTCCAAGATGCAACCCCAGGCACGTCCAGCACCTCCTGTGCGTCTAGCAAGGCTCCCTCTGGGTCTCCGAGGCCCTTTGCACACCCCAGGTGGTAAGATCTCCAAGGGCAGAACCGGGGCTTGAGCGCAGGGTGTCCGCGGGAAGCAGAATCCAGCCAGTGAGGGGGCACCAGTCGGAGCCAGACCTTGGCTGGGTCAGAGCCCTGACAGCTGTTACGCCCAGAGGGTCTGGGCAGGCTGGCCAAGGGTTGATGGTTCCCGAGACCAGGACACAGGGTGACCAAGCCCCCCACACTGTCCTCGGCACACCTGTCCTCCCTGAGGGGCCGACCCCTCAGTCGCCGTCAGGGGCCTCAGCACTGAGCCGAGAGACTCCAACCACTGTTTCTACCCCAAGGGGGGGTGGGGAAGCCCCTGGAGAGTTTGAATTTGCCCCTGACCTCCTGTGGGAGACACTGACCCCAAATGTTTTCTTTGTTTCTCCTGCCTTGGGGAACTGGGCAGTGTCCTTGTGCCCCAGCTCCCTGGCTCATGGGAAAGTGCTCTGCCTCCTGGGAGCACTTACTTCCCTGAAGTGCAGTTCCCTCACGCTGAAATGGGCCCACAGTCCCCTCCTGCCAGCCCTAAGGCCCCTCATCAGGTAACTGGCACATCACAGGTCCCCGCTGGGTTGGGGGAGGCCACACTCTGTGCTCTTGTAGGTTTCCAGGCCTGTTTCTCTTTCAAGACACAGCATCACCTCCTCCAGGAAGGCTTCCCTGATGCCTCTTTCTCTCCCTTCTCTCCCATCAGCACTGGGCTAGCCCCTTCCCTGTAGCTCAGCTCCCTTCCATCACATCGTCACCTTGTATTATAATTAATTGTCTCACCCAGCCTCGCCCCCAGCACTCTTTCATTTTAAGATAGTTTTCTCCTGCCTTTGGTCGCGGATATTTCTGCATCTTCCTGTTCTTACAGGAGCCCATGTCTGCACATCCTAATTTCCTTTTCTCCCAAGTTTCCAGCTTTCTTCCAGCTGACTTTCATGGATGATGTACCACAAGCAATAACATAAAAACGAGCTGTTTTATATCCTACATGCCATCATATGAAAATCCCACATCAAAGTGAAAATGATCGCTTCTGGGATACTTAGTGATTAATGAAAGTGCTAACTCATTAAAAAAAATCCCCACCCTTAATGCCAGGTGGTAGAGCCACGGCTGTTCTTTTTATTAATATTTTGTAGCATATGTATTCATGTAGTCTTGCTTTTGTGTATCATATGTGACATAAGTTAAAAATCAATCATGCAGTAAGCAATCACATAAGCAGAACAGGATAAAAGAAGCAGTTAGAAAACCCTTCTCTTGTCCTCACCCACCCGCTCCCCAGGCCGTGGGTGCAGCCGCGGAGCTGCCTTTGGTCTGACTTGCCCCTGAAGCTGGGACCCATCTATCCCTCTTGACACCTGGGGCCGGAGCCGAGCTCAGTGGCCTTTGGTTGAATAAACAGACCAGAATATCAACAGAAGTGCCAGTAGCAGAAGAGTGAGTGGGGTTCTCTCTGGATGACCCCAGGCCATTGAGTCCTGGCCCTCCAGTCACCTGGAAACAGGGTGCCCACCCAGGCAATGCCCGGCCAGGCTGGCCTCAGCACTTCCCAGGCTCCCCGGGGGTTCCAGCGCAGCCCAGGCTGAGCAGTGCCTGCTTTAGGGCTGGACTGTCTGAACAGGAAGGAGGGGCTGGAGGTCAGACCCCACATAGGGCTGCCAGCCCTGGCCCCTCCCATCCCCAGTGGACACAGCCCTGTTGGCTGTATGTCCATGTGGGAACCTCGCCAGGGCAGGCCTGGCAGACTGTCCCGCCCGGCTGGCTCCCATGTCAGCTGCTTTCTCCTGTGAGCTAAAGGTTTCCCAGCTTAAGCAGTGGTGCAGTTCGGGGCCAGGTCTGCTCTCCCGGGGACGCTGCGTGCTGGCGGCAGCCTGGTGGGAGCCTGGAGTCCCTTGGCTCTGGGTGCCCTGTGGCAGCAGCTCTCCGCGGAGCCCAGTGCTCTCCCAACGTAGGTCCACACTTCACGCTGCGCTTCCCATGTCTGTCACTCTGTGAATCACAGCTCCCTCTCAGGGGTGCTGTGAAAATGAAAGGAGATAAGGAAACTGGGAAAGCATGCAAACTGCCTGGCACAGATTGAGCGCTTGCAGTATTACTGACCTCCCTGCTCCGTCCTCTCTTTCCCTTTCTATTTCTGTATCTATCTGTGTCTCTTCCCTAGAAAATCAGTTTTTTTTTCTCAACCATTGGAGTTGAATGGAAAACCCATCACCTGTTACTCGGCAAATCCCAGGACAAATGAGGGTGCTGTACTGTTAGCTCCAGCCCCTAAAATAGGTGAAAGGCTGCTTTCAGGTAAAGGGGCACCGTCTGTTAAAAGGCAGCATGTATGGCATTAGTTGGAATAAATTGGTTTCGTTGTGATATAATTAAAGAAGCATACTGCTTTCTATGCTATCAGAGTTGAACTTGTATTTTTGCTAGCTTGGAGGGACAATGCTAAACTTGCATTTTCCTTTAATATAGGCATTCTAGAATTTACATTGTTTTTTTGTTTGTTTGTGGAATTTTATCAGGATACTGTTATCTCCAAGTAGCTTGTTTTAGAAAGCATTCTTCATCAATAAAGATATACCTTGTTTTCCTTGGCAAAAAAAAAAATACAGCATGTACAGGCAATGGGAGATGCTGTGGTCCTGGGGGCACTTTTCCTCCACGTGGAAATTGAGGCTTGTGACAAAACCAGGAGACAGCTCAAGCTGTGTTCCATCCACACAGTGGGATACCACCCAGCAATCAAAAGGGGTGAGCACAGAGAGCTGTCAAGGTTAGGCTGGACATACTGTATAATTGCATTTGTCTAAAATTCTAGAAACTGCAGACCAATGTATAGTGACATAGCTTTTGCCTAGAGACAGGATGAGGGGGCAGGGAGGGGCTGGAGGGAGGGAGGGGTTCATTGTCTTGATTTGGGAAATGGTTTCCTGGGTGTCAAAACTTGTCAAGTGGCACTCTTTAAACGTGCCGTTGGTTGTATGTCAATTATGCGTTGTAAAGCTCTGAGACTGAGGCTTGTGTCCTTGCTGGGCAGGCTTTGATGAGGGGAGGTGCTGGCACTGCCACTAGCCAGGGAGGAGGCTTGTCCCAGGCGGAGCTGGCCTGAGACCCCTTCCGCTCGGAAAGCAAGGCCCTCGCCTTCCCCCGGGCCGTGCGGACTGTCACGGGGCCCCCAGGCGGACAGCGAGATGAATCAGCTGGGATGCGGGCTCCCTCCTGGCTATGCTTGCAGGCCCCCTTTCAAGTAGAAACATGTACCTTCTGGCTTCGTCTGTGAGAGTGGACAACAGGCATCAGAACCCGGCAGGGCTGTGCCTCACTTGTGTGTCCAGCTTCTGGCTGGATGCCGTGGGGACCTGGGGCCTGGGAACTGCGTATTTGGACCAGCAACCCTGCAGAGATCGATGCTGCAAGGCCTGCATGCCCGACAGCTCTTGGCCCTCGGCGACTCTCAGGAACTGGGCTCCTGGGAGCCTGCAGATACCGACCAGCGAGGCAGGGCTGTGGGACGGGGCCCCGCCTGGGTGGCCACATGACTGAGGCCAGTCCTCCCTCTCAGCTCCCCCAGGTCAACGCCCCTGGCCAGGCCCCCCCCCCGCCAGGAGCACGCATGTGGTTGACCAAGTGGGGTTACTGCTTGCTGCAGTGCAGGAGAATGCAGCCTGTGGGAGACCACGGGCATGTCACTGGAGGGTGTTAGAGAGGACTTAGGACAGAATCGGGGCTCGGTTAGGTGCTCTCGGGGAGGGTCTAAGCAAGTGGCTGTGATCCGGGATGGACCATGTCGGGAAGCAGATGCAGTTCTAGACAGGAGAAAGGAAGGAGGCTAAAGCTGAGGTTGGTAAAGGAGCTGCAGTCGCTCGGGTTCCCCAGCCCAGGCAGAGGGGAGGTCTTCGGTGGCTTGGACAACGCTCCTGTTTTGGTGTATTCAGGCACGAGGGCGGGGTGCTTGTGCTCCTGTCGTGATCCGTGAGGGTCACAGCGTGGGCTTCACGGGTGCTGGTGCTCTGCGGTGGT
This sequence comes from Bradypus variegatus, assembly GCA_004027775.1. NCBI lineage: Eukaryota > Metazoa > Chordata > Mammalia > Pilosa > Bradypodidae > Bradypus > Bradypus variegatus. The sequence goes on from PVKY010000147.1 coordinate 50,890, forward strand.
GTGGCCCCACAGGAGGATGTCAGGGCCCAGACGGGGTGGCCGACCGGCTCCTGATGCAGGGGCCGCTCGTCTCTTTCTTGCCTGATTGGAAACGAGGGCGTTGGACCACTCAGCAGGGTGCATACCCCAAACCCTGGGGAAACTTTAACCTCCGACACGTGCCCAGGCCCCTCCGAGGCCTCAGTGACAGATCTGGAGATCGCACCCTCCTTCCCCAGGAGTACCTTGGGGTGATTCTGACGTGCCCCATGGCTGAGAGCCGCTGTGCCCGCTGAGATGGACAGTCCTGCTAGCCGAGCCCAGCTGGGACGTGCTCTGTGCCCTCCTTCCCTCCCCCACGCTGAGTGGGGCCCGCCCTGCAGAAGCAGAGCCCCTGCTGTCTGTCCCTTCCTCCCCCTCTTCCCCCACCCAGGAATCTGGCCCTGGTCCGTGCCTGGACCAGTCCTCCCAAATTAGTCCATCAGAGCGACCGGGCAGCCGGGGTTCCTGCGTCTCTCCCATAGCATCAGCTTTTCACTTGGAGTAGGAATGCCTCAGCCTGGGGGAGGCCGTGGGGGACATCTGCTGGCTGGCAGGGACACCGGTACCATGGGAGGCTTCAGGCTCCAAGCGTGGGCTTTGCACAAGGGCCACGAGATCCCGACAGTGTGCGTGTGGTGTGCGAGACGCGTTCAACGCCTCGGTCTCCCTGCCTGTCGAGTGGGGCTCGTGGTGGCACCTCTCTGTGAGGCGGCTGAGTACATAACCTGTGTTGATGTTTGTGGAAAACACCTGGCTGGAGACCTCCACAGCGGCCGGCACCCTCCTGCTGTCCCTTTGGCCCCCCCAATATTGCTGCGTGGCCACGCCTCCCTAGCACCCTCACCCCCACCCCAGGCTAGATCATTTGCATCCCATCCCCTCCTGCTCCCACCCTAGCCCAGATTCAAACGCCACCCTTCAGTGGTTTGTGCAAGTAGCTGGGACAAGCTGTTAGCTGCTCTGAGCTGCAATGTCCTTATCAGCAGAATAAAGACAACATAATGTCTGCCTTAGTTTAGGATTAAATAATGTATAAAGTCACCAGGCACAGGGTGAGCACTTCATAAATACCTATTTTATTATTGCACATTTTTTTTTATTATGGGGAGACAGACTCCTCCAACTTCATCATGCTCATTCTCTGGAGGGTTTGCTGAGCCCCTGCTCTGAGCCGGGCTGTATGCTGGGGACTGGAGCTCTGGGAGGGCCACAGTGTGCTCTCCCCTCCGAAAAGCTGTGAGGCTGGTGTGGGGACAGGGAGGCTCACAGCAACAACAACCAGAGCTACAGTCGCTTTCCTGGGCCGCCAGGGGTAAGCCGAGAGACGGTCAGCACTGGGGAGCCCAGGAGAGCACGTGACCCTGCCTGGGGAGGGAAGGGAAGGCTTCCTGGAAGAAGGGGGATTGACCATAAGCAGATCACCCCATGGGGGCACAGTGAACAGCAGGAGCTGGCATTGGGCACCGAGGACGGAACACTTCTTTCTGCCTACAGAACCTCAAAGAAGGCTGCACAGACCCCTGGGGGTCAGTGGGGTGGCAGTGGGGGGTGGGCACATGGGCTCAACTCTAGGAATGAGTGGGAGGGGGCTGGCAAAGACACTGGGGACAGCAAGCTCGGAGGCGAAGGGCCGGCAGGGCTGTGGTTGAGCCCAGTGAGCTCTCAGGAGGAGACAAGCCCAGGGTGTGGGTGGAGGCGTGGAAGAGATGATGTGGGAGCCGAGCGGGGCCAGGCTGGCTTTTCCCGAAGGCAGCAGAGAGCCCTGGGGCTGGGTGGGAGCAGCGAGGTCGGCTGGGGCAGTGCTGAGTGCAGGCCGGAGGGGCCGCCTCGCCCTCTGTGGTCCATGCCTGCTCTGTGAGCGGGTCAGACGAGGGCTTTGGGAGAGAGGGCAGAAGCCACGGTGGCCAGAATGGGCATGTCACAAGGCCCATGGCTTTCCTATACTAGAAGCACACTGTCCCTCCCCTGTCCGGGTCCTGGGCCGGCCACCAGCGTGGCTCAAGAGGCTTCTCAGGCTCCAGGGAAGCTGCCTGACACTCCGAGGTCAGGGGACCCCCTCTCATGGGTCTTTAGGGTCAAGGCCAGAGCCCTGGGCACCCCCTTTCTACCTCCACACTTACCTCAAGCCCAAACTTCAGGGTCTGCTGGAGGGAATCCCACGAGTAGCTCACATTCCTGTGGTCATGTGGGTATGACTAGTAATTGGACACGCCCTGAAGCTAACGAGCGGACCTGGAATGGTGGAACATTCAAGCCGGTGGGGGGACGGTGCCCTCTTGGGGGCCGGAAAGCCCCACCCCCCCATTATGTCACTCAATGCGACTTCGTCTTCCCATCTGCACAATTCTGCCCACTTCTCAAGGCAGCAGTTCAGCTTAATGAACCAACGAACATAGAACCTGGGGTTTGGGGAAGGCGTGTGGAATAGGCTGTCCTTCCTTCTGTCACAACCATCAGTCTATGGTGTTCCACAAAGCCCCAGGCCCGGCCCACCCCGCAGGGGCACTGAGGGCCGTCTGCACCACAGACAGGTGGCCCGGGCCCCGACAGGAACGGGTCATGAGTGCTCTGCCGTGCTCTCTGGGTGTGTGGCTGACAGGCGTGCGTCCGGGGCTGCACTGGGGAGCCGCAGTTGTCAGGAGCAGCGAGTTCTCTTTTTGCCTCTGGCCCATGTTCTACCCCTCAACCCTCAACGACCGTGTGGGGCAGCCCCTGAGGTCACAGTGGGTGGGGCACGTGGGCGGCTACCTCCCTCGGAGCCCACTGCTGTTGGAAAGACCACACATGCCCAGGCAAAACCCAGTAGCACTGGGCCAATACAGGGTAGATGAAGAGATGGACGAGAGGGCATTGGCCAGAGCAGGTAAAATACAGGGAGGTGAGCCCTGCAGGAGGCAGAGCGAGCCTGGCAGTCGCACACCTGGATTCTGGTCCCTGCCTCGCCATGACCTGCCTGTGTGAGTCTGGGCTGGTCACCTGAACTGTACAAGAGAAGGCTCAGTTCTCGCATCCGTTAAAGGGGAGTGTCCTCTGACCTGATGACCTCGTAGGGCTTACGTGAGGATTCGATTCAGTGATTACATGAGCAGTCCTATTTCCCCTTGATAATCACCCCAGGATCAGTCACCCCAGCCAGTACAGTGAACCCCTTCCTGCCTGCTGATTCAGAGGCATAAGAAGCCCAAAGTGGCCAGGTGGCATCTTAACTTCCAGTTCAATGGGATTATTGATGCGTTTCCTGGTGGAAGCACTCCTCCTTTTGGAACCAAGACCTATAGACCAGCAGAGCCTAAGCTTGCAGGGACAGGAAGCAAAAATTTTCCTAGTGGATCACTAGGGGTGATAGTGAGTGGTGCCACTCCTGTTTCCACCCCTTGATTCCTGGACCCGTGGATCCTGGCTACGGGAGAAACAGCACCATAGAGTGGACGCTGATTCAGAGCATTCACAGCCTCCTGGAGAACGCTGCCCCAGCCCTGCAAGGTATTGCCGCCTAGTTGGTGCCGTAATTGAGTCTTCAACAGGCCATTCCTTGGTTCTATCAATCCAGCTGCCTCTGGATGATGGGGAACATGGTAAGACCAGAGAGTTCCATGAGCAGGTGCCCATTCCCATTGCCATGAAGTGGGTTCCCTGGTCTGAAGCAATGCTGTGTGGAATACCGTGATGGTGGATAAGGCATTCTGCAAGTCCACGGATGGTAGTTTTGGCAGAAGGATACTGTGCAGGGAAGGCAAACCCATATCCGGAGTATGTGTCTATTCCAGTGAGAACAAACATGCCCCTTCCATGATGGAAGTGGTCCAGTGTAATCAACCTGCCACCAGGTAGCAGGCTCATCACCTCGGGGAATGGTGCCATATTGGGGACTGAGTGTGGGTCTCTGATGCTGGCAGACTGGGCACTCAGCAGTGGCTGTGGCCAGGTCAGCCTTGGAGGGTGCAAGTCCATGTAGCTGAGCCCATGGATAGCCTCCACCCCTACCACCATGACCACTTTGTTCCTGAGCCCATTGGGCAATGACAGGAGTTGCTGGGGAAAGAGGCTGACTGGTATCCACCAAATGGGTCATCTTGTCCACTTGATTATTAAAATCTTCCTCTGCTGAAGTCACCCTCTGGTGAGCACTCACATGGGACACAAATATCTTCCTGTTTTTTGTACACTCTTCCCCAGGCCTCTTTGTTACCAATTTTCCAATTATGTTCCTTCCAAGTCCTTGCCCATCAGGCTTAACGATTACCAATAGCCCGTGAATCAGTATATAAATGCACCTCTGACCATTTATCCTTTCAAGCAAAATTTACAACCAGGTGCACTACTCAAATTTCCACTCATTGGGAGGATTTCCCCTCACCACTGTCCTTCAGGAACTTCACAGAAAGGGGCTGCAGTGCCACAGCTCTCCACTTTCAGGTGGTACTGGCATATCGTGCAGAACCTTCTGTAAACCAGGCCCGAGTCTTCTCTTCCTCAGTCAACTGACTGTAAGGAACTCCCCAAGATGCCATAGCTGTGGGCTGGGAAAGAGAAGATAAGGTGGAAGGAGTGGGGGCCATGGGCATTTGGGCCACTTCCTCATGTATCTTACCTGTGCCTTCAGGACCTACTTGAGCCTTATCTTGGATATACTATTTCCGTTTTATGATGGAGGCTGCTGTGCACGCCCAACTTTACGGCTTGGTAGGTCAGACAGCACCCAGCTTATGATAGGCAACTCAGGTCTCATGGTAATGTTTGTTATCTACTGAGACCCACTAGCAGGCCAAAAGGAGATTAGTTGTTTGCAGAGGATAGCAGGGAATTGTTCTCAAATCTTAAAGGCCTGTGTTGTGATTCTCCTTTAGGGGCCTTGCAAAGGCTCCAGTCAGCATCTCTATTTGCCACTGACCCCTTCCAGCACCACTGGGTCAGCTGGATCATATGGTCCAAATGGCAGAGCAGCTTGCACAGCAGCCTGGACCTGTCGCAGAGCTTCCTCTAATTCTAGACCTGCTCAAAACTACCATCTTTTCAGGTCACTCAATAAATGGGCCAGGGCAGCACACCCAGTTGAGGACTAGACTGCCTCCAAAATCCAAACAGGCCTGCTAGGCATTGTGCCTCTTTCTGGTTGCAGGAGAGTCCAGGTGCAACAGCTTATCCTTCACCTGAGAAGGGTGCCCCACACGACTGGAGGCCTAGAGATTTCACGGAGGTGGAGGGCCCTGAATTTTTATTGAATTTATCTCCCACCCTCTGACATGCAAATGCTTTATCAATAAGTTTAGAGTAGTTGCTACCTCTTGCTCACTAGGTCCAGTCAGCACGTTATCAATATAATGGACCAGTGTGATGTCTTGTGGGAGGGAAAGGCAATCAAGTCCCCTGCAGACCAGAGTATGACAGGGTTGGAGAGTTGATATGCCCCAGCAGTGGGACAGTGGTGGGTACGTGTGCTGCTGCTCTTGCCAGCTGGAAGGAAACTGTTTTTACTGGTCTCTACTAACAGATATTGATAAAAAAGCATTTGTCAGATGCTCCCCTAGCACCTGCATACTAGGTGCTAGGGGATGTGTTGATTTGCTCAAGCATAGATACCACATCTGGAACAGCAGCTGCAGTTGGAGTCAGCACCTCGTTAAGTTTACAATAATCCACTGTCATCCTCCAAGATCTGTTTTCTGCACAGGCTAATTAGGAGTTGAATGGGGAGGTGGCGGGAATCACCCATCTCTGCATCCTTCCAGCCCTTGATGGTGGCACTAACCTCTGCCAAATCTCCAGGAATGCAGCATTGTTTTTGATTTACTATTTTACTAGGTAGGGGCAGTTCTAGTGGCTTCCACTTGGCCTTTCCTACCACAGTCAGGGAACCAATGCGGGGATTCTGCCGGTTGCTATGTCTATTCCAATTATTCATTCCGGAACTGGGGAAATAACCACAGAATGGGTCCGGGGACCCACTGGACCCACTGTGACATGCACCTGAGCTAAAACTCCATTGATCACCTGATCTTCATAAGCCCTACTCTGTTACTGGTGGACAACAGTGATGTTTTGGGTCTCCTGGAATTAATGTCACTTCTGAGCCAGTGTCTAATAATCCCCCAAATATCTGATCATTTCCTTTTCCCCAATGCACAGTCACCTTGGTAAAAGGCCATAGGTCCCCCTGGGGAAGGCTGAGAGAAGGATTAACGGTATTAATTTTTGGCGATGTAACAGAGTCTTCCCCCAAGGAGACCCCGCCTTCCCCTCATTCAAGGTCTGTAAACTGTCTCAAGTCTGGGAATTGATTAAAGGGCTTGATTCTCTGTTCTTGTGATTCATGTTAGACTTTTGTTCACTTGACCTAGAATTCTTCTGCTTACATAGATCAAGTAAGAATTTAGTAGACTGCCCATCTATTTTACTTCTAGGTACCCCATGATCTACTAGCCAATGCTATAGGACTCTGCAAGAAAGACTATTCTGACTACTGCTTTATATATTCTGCTGTCCGTTATGGTAGCTACATTCACCTTGTCTTCGGTGATTAAGTGGTGCCATGTGGCTTCTGCCAACCCAGGATCTGATCATCCCCACTGTTTAAGGATTCCAGTTTAGTGAGAGCAGTTCCCACAGTAATATCTGACCTACAGAGAAGAGTGAACACAGAGCTCTTCAGGGATGACAGAACTAGTCGCACAAATTTATTCCTCCCAGTCCAGTGAAAGGCATGTCCTCTGGAAATTCCTGGGGTGGTTGAACAGGTCTTACATTATAAATCCACTCTAGCATATCAGTCTCTCTAAACCTTTGGATCCCCTCATCTACATTATGCCAGGGCAGTGCTGGCATTTCCACCTCAGGTAATGTTGGCCACCCGTTGGTCCATGTTTCAGCCAACCACCCCAAAAAACTAGTGGAGCCCTTTCTAAGCCCTTGAGCTACAACATTGCATGCAGAATCTCTGCTTAAAGGTCCCATATCAATAAATTCAGACTGATCCAACTTTATGTTCCTTTCACCATTATCCCACACCCTTAATATCCATTCTCACACATATTCCCCTGATTTCTGTCTATATAAATTGGAAAAATCATGCAGTTCTTTTGGAGTGTAGTGAACCACCTCATGGGTCATACTTCATACCTCACCTTTCAGGAGCTGTTGGGACTTCAATCTAGTAATGGGTCTGGAAGAAAAGACAGATGGTGGTGGTGGGTCATGAAAAGAATTAGCAATGTCTTCAAGCCAACTACTGCAGGATGTTTCATTGCAGTTTCATCTGGTGAAACAGGGTTAATCTTTTCAGACAAATGTGTAAGTGCTGTTTTCAGAGGGAAGGTGGTTACAGGTTCATCAGGCACAGTAGGGACAATCTCTTCAGATGCAAGTGAGATGGCTGATTTCCCAGGGCAGACCATTGCAAGTGTGTCTGCTGAAGAAGACTCAGCAGAATATAGGGTTTCAATGTCCCCACCATCATCATTCCCAGCCCCTACATCCCCATTTCCTTCCCTGTCAGTGCCCTCACTTTAACTGCAAACACCCTATGAGGTTGGGAATTCAGATTATGTTGTAATTCAGCCACTCACACAATGAGACTCTGGGTCTGGTTTTCAGAAGTCTCAGGTCTGTGGCTGCATGAAATAAGAGTTTCTTTGAAGGTAGATATAGAAATTTTTGTGCCCTTTGTGCAGCTCTTGAGCTTGGAATTTGAAGCTTTGAGCTCATCCCTTTCTTTAACAACTGTATCCAATATACTTAGGGAAAACCAGCCAACATTGATTTACTTTTTAACTCCATAAAACTCTGTTAAGGTGTCAAATACACTCTCACCCAGAGCCTTGCCTCTTATAAACATTTGAGTAGCAGTATCCAATGGTGATATCTGTGTATCTCTATTGCCACTCACACCATGGACTATCAATGCTGTCTTGATAATCAGAAATAGTCATTAGTGCCTTTGAATCTAATCAGATAGAGAATGAACTCCAAAAACCCCTGAACCAACTCAGAAATCTCACCTTTCAGATTCTATTTCTCAACAGCCACCTTTGATACCTAAATCTGTATTCATCAGAGTTCTCCAGGGAAATGGAACTAACAGAGATATATATTACAGTTGCTTTATAGTAAGGTTTAAAATTAGACAATGCAATTCTGTCCACTTTATTCTTCTTTTTCAATATTGTTTTTACTATTCTAGCTCCTTTTCTTTTTCATATAGTATTGGAATTGGCTTGTCTGTATCTACAAAAATAATCCTGCTGAGATGTTGATAGTTATTGCATAAATCTATAGATTAGTTTGGGGAGATCTGACATCTTTTTTATGCTGAGTCTTCTGATCCATGAGCACTGCATGTCTCTCCATTCCTTTAGGTCTTCATTGATTTATTTCATCATTGATTTGTAATTTTCAGTATAAAGAACCTGTAAATACTTAAGATCTATATCTAAGTTTTTAATTTTGGAGCCATTGTAAATAGCATTTCTTTTGGTTTCCAATTGTTCAATGCTAATATATAGAAAAACAATTCCCTTTTTTGTGTTAACCTTTTATCTTACAATCTTCCTGAAATCACTTATTAGTTCTAGGAGCTTTCTCTGTAGATTCCTTGGAATTTTCTACATAGACAATCATGTCTGTGAATAGGGAAAGTTTTGTTTCATGCTTTTCAATCTATATGTCTTTTCACTTGTTTTGGTTGCCTACTGCACCAGCTAAGACTTCCAACGCCACTTTGAATAGGAGAGGTGAGAGTGGATGGCAGGGCACTGGCTGGGAGGGAGTGTGAGAGAGAGAGGACTGGGGTCTCAGTCCCCGCTGGGTGGGACTGTTGACAAGAGGGGTCAGAGTGAGAGTACCAGCTTGGTTTGGAACCTGAGTGTGAGCTATCTATGAGATAACCCTGGTTGGGAGCTGAATCCCTGAGTGCAGAGAGGGTGGGCTTGCAACAGGTACTTGGTGGTGCTGAGCACATAGGCAGAGTGTGAGGCCGTGATAGAATGAGATGGCTCGGGTGTGACTAGAATTAGAATGAGCACAGAAGCTGTCTGGGAAACAGTGGCCTGTACATTAGAGAAGTCAGGGTGCGGACCGAGACCAGCGAGGCAGGGAGCTGCGGGAGCGCCAGCCCGTGTCCGAGCATCCAGGGCTGGGAGTGGATGCCTCTGCCCTCAAAGAACCCAATCTCCTTCGAGCAGGCGCCACGTCTTAGGGGGTCCAAGCTGGAGAGAGGTTAGAGAATGGCTTGTTTCTTGTTTGTCCACCTAGGGGACCTGAGGCTCCGGCTGGGAGCCGAGCTCGGTTTCTTGGCCATTAGCTGCGTGCCCACCTCAGAGGGGTGGTGGGCTCCTCTCACCCAGGCTGATGGGGGCCATTTGGGAGGCAGAGGGTTCTGCAGGCACAGCTGAAAAGCCTATTATCTCCTTTCCAAGCACATTCACAAAGAGGCGCTAGGTTCTGGTACAGTACAAATCCCCTTGCCTCCAAAAACAGGGTTCCTCACTGGGTCATCTCCACCCCATTCCAGGGCCTGCCTGGGGGGGCAGGTGCCAGGGACATCTCTGCCACGTGCCTGCTGCATCCCCCCTCGAGGCACCTCCCCCAGCCCTGGGCCAGGCTGGGGTCTGTTTTCAGAGATGAATTGGCCCATCGACAGTCCCTGAGCCTGGGGACCCTGCACAACGCCTCCAACGGCGTGTGTTCTTCCTAACGCGGTTCAGCTGGTCCGCTAAAATCAGCCCCACTTGCTTATTTCAAAGCTGCGTGAAGCGAGGCTGGAATTGGAGAGGTGACTTGCAGTCCCCTTCTGCTCAGCGGCCAAGCTCTCCCCATCCTCTGAAGAACGGCATTGTGTGTGCAGCCTGGGAGCCCCCACATACTAAGCTGGGTGCTTTAATGAAGGGGGGGGTCCAGGGCTTTCAACTGTGGCACTGTGGCATTTGGGGCCAGCTAATTCTTTGGTGGGGGATGCATTGTAGGATGCTCAGCAGCAACCCAGGTCTCTACCCTCTAGATGTCATTAGCATTCGCCCCCAACTGTGACAACCCAAACTGCCTCCGTACCTTACCAAATGTCCCCCGCAGGGGCGTGGGGTCACCCTGCTGAGAATCAGCAGCCTAGAAGGAGCGGATGTGAGGTGGAGATGTGAGGACAAGGCCTCCTGGAAGAGCTGGGACTTGGTTTGGTCCCAGGACATAGTGGGGCTTTGGCAGATTTGGATTCTCAAGAACGGCGTTTCAGAAGAGGGCTGGGCACGTCGAGGGTAGAAGCAGGGACAGCAGAGATTTGACAGCAGTTGTTTGACTGAGGAGCTCCATCAGGACTGGGAACCCAGGCCTCCGTCACCCAGGGCAGGGAAGGGAACCAAGGTTTTGGGTGCTGCTTCCCCAAAAGCACCTTATAAGCATATGCCACAGAATCATCAGCTTTCCTGGAGTTAGGGATTATCGGTCTCATTTTGCAGAGGAGGAAACTAGTTTCTGAGGAGGCAGGTTAATAAGCAGGAGACTGAGGGGCACCACATCTGCAATCACGGAACGTCAGGGCAGGGGAGTTCCTAAGCCTACCATGTGACCAGTCACTTCATTTTACCAATGAAAACACTACGGTCCCAGAGGGGCAGCTGCTTGCCAGCTGGTGGCTGGGACCCCAGATCAGCTCTCCTGCTCCACACTAGCCTTGAGATTGTGAATTGCTAAACCTGTTTCCTATGCTTGGAGCTTTAAAATGCCCATTAACAGGCCAAATGCTTTGAGATGTCAGCAGGGAAAAAAATCTGTTAAATTTTATGGTATTTTCCAAAATTATCCGAGTGCCGACTTCTCCATTTGTTACATCTTCTGACACCCTCTGGACTGTACTTTGGGGGGTGCTTTATGTCAGCAACCTGAGAGGGGCCAGAGCTGTCAATGCAGGACCACCCCCCAGGTTCTGAAAAGCACTTCTACCCCTGGTTAAAGAAAACTCAAATGCCTTTACTCATACCCTGTTAGTTCTTCTGCCAGTGGAGCAAGAAAAATGGAGAGACTTTCCTTAGCTTTGACTCTAATTCTTTCCTCTGAAGATTCACGAAGCAGGGTGGGTGCAGGAGCCAGGCAGATGCGATTTCAAAAGTTGGTACCATCACTTATCGGCTGCGTCACCTTGGGTAAGCAGCTCAGCCTTGCAGAACACTGATTCCATGTCTGCCCAGTGGAGCAGCAGTGCTCAAGGAGCTGTGTGCCCTTTAGGTAAGATGCATGTGGCAATGAGACTAGCAGGAAGGCAGGCTGCTATACTAGTTCCTCCTCTGCAGGAAAACCCTTGCCTAGGCTTAGCTCTCTAAAAAATATTTTAATACCTACTCAAGCTGTTTGCCTTGTTTGTTCAGAAGATCAGCTGTTCGTCTGCTGGTAATCCAAACGCACAGCTAAGGGCTCCAAGAGAAGCCGGAGAGGTGTGTATGGACACGAGAGCCCACCCCACTGGCTGCAAGCTCTCTGCTCATGCACACCCATCTGAGATTGCCCCCAGAAGACAATCATATTTTCTGGACTAAAACAAGGAGTGAGTGAGTGCCAGCAGATGAAGCCTTGCAACTGAGATTGCCTTGGAAACGGCATCCACAGCCCTTCCTGCTAAAGCAGGGCCCCCTCTCCACTCCAGGGCTCCTGCCAGCAGACCTCACCCAGGGCTTGCCTTCCTCCTATCCCATGCTTTCCTCTGAGCCTTGTCCTGTGAGCTGAATTGGACCGATTGTGTGTCCCTTCCCCCTGACCACCACCGGCGACCATTGTAAATCTTACTGCAGGCAAGTTCCTTTGTCTGACTTCAGCAAGCTTCTTAATGGGGCTTCTACTGGAGTCACGCAGAAAAGAGGCTGTTTTCCTGCCAGCTTCTGGGCAGAGGAAAGAATTTCCCTGTTGTTTTGGGATTAGGGGTGGCAAGGGGAGGGTATGCAAAGGAGTAAAGGAGAAAGAATGGGCCAGGGGACATGAAATCCTCATGTGTGGGTGAGAGCAGCAATGTATCAAAGGCTGTTGTGTGCTTTAAGTAAGAGGAGGTCATCCCAGGAAATCAAGAAAACAATTCCACTTAGCACCTAAAGGAATAAAGTATCTAAGAAAAAATTTAACCTAGGATGTAAAATACTTGTACATTTAAAACTACAAAACACGGCTGAAAGATACAAAGAAGACCTAAATAAATGGCAAGACATCTGTGTTCATGGATTGGAAGACTTAATATTGTTAAGATGTCAATACCATCCAAAGTGATCTAATGACTCAATGCAATCCCAATCAAAATTCCAGTAGCTTTTTTAAACGTAGAAATGGAAAAACTGATTCTGAAATTCATATCATATGGCAAGAGGCTGCAAGGAGCCTAAATCATCTTGAAAAGGAAGAACAAAGTTGGAGGGCTCACACTTCCTGATTTCAGAGCCTACTACAAAGTTATGGTAATTATAACAGTGTGGTACAGGCATAAGGACAGACATGTAGGCAAATGGAATAGGATTGAGAGTCCACAAATAAACACACAGATCTATGACCATTTCATAAATAATACAATAAGGGTTTACAAAAAGGGTGCCAAGTCCAGTTAATGTGGAAAGAATAGTCTCTTCAATAAATGGTGCTGGGAAAATGAGTATCCACATGTGAAAAAAAATGAAAGTGGACCCCTACCTTACAAATATTAACTCAAAATGGATCAAAAACCCAACTACAAGAGCTAAAACCATAAAACTCTTAGAAGAAAACATAGGAGAAAATCTTTGGGGACTTGTACTAGGCAATGGATTCTTAGATATAAAATACCAAAAGCACAAGCAACAAAAGAAAAAGTAGATAAATTGGACTTCGTTAAAATTAAAAAAAATTGTGTATCAAAGGACAGCATCAAAAAAGTAAAAAGACAACAGAATGGGAGAAAAATATTTGGAAATTGTGTATCTTATAAGGGTTTAATACACAGAATATATAAACAACACTACTCAACAAAAAAGATTTAAAAAACAAGAATAGACATTTCCTCAAAAGATATACAAATGACCAATAAGCTCATGAAAAGATGTTCAACATCATTAGCCATTAGGAAAATGAAAATCAAAACCGTAACGAGGTATTTCTTCACAACCACTAGGATGGCTATTATTTTAAAAATGGAAAATAACAAGTGTTGGAGAGAATGCAGAGAAATAGAAACTTGTGCACTGCTGGTGGGGATGTAAAATGATGCAACCACTGTGGGAAACAATTTGGTGGCTCCTCAAAAAGTTAAACACAAAATTCCCATATGGCCCAGCATTTCCACTCCTGGGTATATCCCCCAAAAAATTTAAAGTAGGGACTCAAAAAGATAGTAGTACACCAGTGTTCATAGCAGCATTATTCACAATTGCCAAAAGGTGGAAGCAACCCACACGTCCTTCAACAGATGACTGGATGGACAAAATGTGGCATATACACACAGTGGAATATTATTCAGCCATAAAAAGGAATGAAGTTCTGATACATGCCGCAACACGGATGAACCTTGAAAACATTATGCTGAGTGAAATAATCCCTACACAAAAGGTTAAATATTGTATGATTCCACTTTTATGAAACATCTAAAATAAGAAAATTCTTAGAGACCAGGTAGATTACAGGTTACCAGGGTTTGGGGGGAGGGGAGTGGGAATTTATCACTTAAGGGGTACAGAATTTCTGGTTTGGGTGATGGAAAAATTTTAGTCATGGAAGGTGGTGATTGTAGCACAATATTGTAAAAGTAATGTCCCTTAAAAATGGTTTAAAAGACCAATTTTTTGTTATGTATGTGTTACCACAATTTAAAAAAAAAAAGCAGGTCAGGCCTGGGAGGTAGCCGGTTTATGAGGAGGGGGCGGCCCTTGCAAGACCAGGCAGGACCTCCGAGCCGGCGCTCAGGCACCCTGGCCTGCTGCTTGCCCAGCACACACGAGCTCCTGCGCTGCTCACACACGGCCACAGCCGCGCAAACCCTCGTGGCGGCCCGCTCAGCACCCCTGCCAAGGCTTCCGCGGCGACAAGGCTGCCTGGGACAGCCGAGCGGGCTGACTGCGCGCGACTCCCTCCGTTCCTGTGCTGAGTCTGCAGGGGGGTGAGCGCACGCTCACGCTTCGGAACCAGGCTGCCTTGGTTCAAATCCCGACGCTTCCGCTTCCTGCTGCCACGCTCTCCAGCAGTCCTCAGTCCGTGCCTCATCGTTGTTCTCACTCCCAGTTTATAAAAGAAGAAAACAAGACTCGGAGATTATCACTTGTCACTTTCTGCTTTACTATGTCAGAGCGAACTGGGACGTATCCGTGGCTCCAATTAGAGTCCTCATTTAGGGCACCAAGACGACTCTCAGTAACGAATCCCGGGTGGTGGCTTCTCAGAAACCAGGCAGGGAATACTGGGGCGGGGAGGGGCACTCCTGGCGAGGCGGAGGCTGGCCCGGGTTCCACGGCCTCGGATTTCTCCGGAAAACCCGAGTTCAGCCAGGCGGCCTGGGGCCCGGAGCGCACAGCCCTGTCGGGTCCCGCGGCGCCCCCTGTGGTGACAGATGGCACCTGACGCCTTCTCCGAGAGGGGAGCCCGGAGGGGTCCCACTTGAAACCGGCTCCCCAGATAAAGGAAAGCTATTGACATATCTGCCTGCCTCTGTTTTAGCCTTGCTGGCACGTCTGGCCCGACAGCTTTCTCCCTTTCAGATCAGGGAGCAGCGTAAAGGCTGCGCCAGCCCAGCAGCCGCCGGCTCCCCGGGACGGCTCCGCCCCGGCACCCACCGGCCTCCCCGGGACGGCTCCGCCCCGGCACCCACCGGCCTCCCCGGGACGGCTCCACCCCGGCAGCCGCCGGCCTCCCCGGGACGGCTCCACCCCGGCACCCACCGGCCTCCCCGGGACGGCTCCGCCCCGGCACCCACCGGCCTCCCCGGGACGGCTCCACCCCGGCACCCACCGGCCTCCCCGGGACGGCTCCACCCCAGCAGCCGCCGGCACCCACCGGCCTCCCCGGGACGGCTCCGCCCTAGCACCCACCGGCCTCCCCGGGACGGCTCCACCCCGGCACCCACCGGCCTCCCCGGGACGGCTCCACCCCAGCAGCCGCCGGCTCCACCCCGGCACCCACCGGCCTCCCCGGGACGGCTCCGCCTGTGAGAGGAGACGCTGGGTCCCAATGACAGCCTCAGGTTCTGTTCCCCTCTGGGGCCAGTGGCGGCGCGAGCAATCTGTGCCTCTCTTTTCTTCTCCAGTGTTGCCGGAGCAGCTCTAAGGAATTTTATCGAATGCAGGTGGGCTGGGGGAGCAGCGTGCTAGTACGAAATTGAGCAATCTTTTCTCGTCATGTCCCGTTGCCTCTGGATTCACTTAATTTCTCTGTCTTTTCTTTCTCATATGGCAAATGGAGACATAACATCTGCTCAGACTTCCTTAAAGGGTACGCTGAGGATTCAGATAAGCTAGTGGGTGGAAATATGTTTTTTTTATGATTAAATGAAACTTTTAACTTTGAGATGATTACAAATCCTCATGCAGTTATAAAAAGAACTACAAAGAGATCCCATGTACTCTTTACCCCATTTCCCCCAATGGAGTCTTACAAAACTATAGTGCAATATCACAACCAGGATGTTGGCATTGATACAGTAATACATAATACATCGATCGTAATATTTCCGTCATCACAAGGGTTCCTTTTATACGTTCACTTCCCTCCACTCCACCTACACTAACAACCACTGTTTTGTTGTCCATTTCTTCAGTTGTGTCATTTCAAGAATTTTATGTAAGTGGATTCATACAGTATATTACATTTTGGGTTCGGATTTTTTTTCACTTAGCATAATTCTCTGGATAGTCATCCAAATTCTTGCACATATCAGTAGTGGGTTCCTTTTTATTGTTTGCATTCTGTGGTTTACACATTTCAGTTTAGCCATTCACCTCTTGAAGAACATCTGGTTATTTCTAGTTTGAGCTGTTGTAGATAACGTTATTATAGGTATTTGTGTACGGGTTTTTGTGAACTGACATTTCATTTCTCTGTTATAAATGCCCAGAAATGTAATTGCTGGGTTGTATGGTAGTTTGTGATTTTTGAAGAACCAGTCATTTTCAATTAAGCTGTCAAATCTATGCATGTAGAGTTGTTTGTAGTGTTTCCTTATCATCCTTTTGATGCCCAAAGGGTCTGTAATGATACCCTGTTTCACTCCTGATTTGGTAATTTGTGTCTTCTCTCCCCCTTTTTCCTTTATCAATCTTGCTACAGATTTGTCCATAGTATTAATCTTTCTAAAGAGCCAGCTCTTTGTTTAATTGATTTTCTCTATTTTTCTGTTTTCAACTTCATTTATTTCTGCTCTTATCTTTGTTACTTACTGCCTTCTGCTTGCTTTGGATTTCCTTTTAGTCCCCTTGTTTGCCAATCCTGTATTTTTGTTGTTGTTGTCATTTTAACTTTTTATTTTGAAATAATTTCAAACTTACAGGACAGTCGCAAAAAAAAAATAGTACAAAACCCACAGAGAACTCCAACATACTCACCCCCCAGATATCCAGATCCACCAGTTTTAACATTTTGCCACATTTGCCATAGCATTCTTTCTTTTTATCATCTGTCTATCTATCTATCTAATCTAAAGTTTTGGATTTCTTTTGTTCTTCTTTAACTAGGTTCTTTAGATGGGAGATTACATTATTGATTTAAGAGTTTTCCTGTTGCCTAATATACACATTTGGTGCTATAAATTTCCACTCTCACCACAGCTTTAGCTGTGTCCCGCAGGTTTTGATATGTTGCATTTTCATTTTCATTCAGTTAAATGTTTTTGTTTTATTTCCCTTAAGACTTCCTTTTTGACCCATGGATTGCTTAGAAATGCTTAATTTCCAAGAGTTTGGAGATTTTCCTATAATTCCATTATTGATTTCTAGTTTGATTCCATTGTGGTCAGATAAAACACTCTTTATGATTTCAGTTCTTTTAAATGTGGTGAGGTTTGGTTAATGGCCCAGAATGTAATCATCTTGGTATATGTTCTGTAGATGCTTGAAAAGGATTTCTGTTGTTTGGTAAAGTGTTCTATAAATGTTGATTTTGTTTGGTTGGTGGTATTGTTCAATTCTTCCCCATCCTTGTTGATTTTCCATCTAGTTATACCAATTTTTGATAGAGGGGTGTTGAAGTCTCCAACTGTAGTTGCATATCTGTCTAGTTTTCCTTTAAATTCTGTTGGTTTTTGCTTTGCATATTGTGCAGCTCTGTTGATTTGTGCATACACACCAGGATTGCCATGTCTTCTTGGTGGATTGGGCCTTTTATCATTATATAATGTCTCTCTCTGTCTCTGGTAATTTTCTTTGCTCTGAAGTCTACATTATCTGATTATAACATAGGCACTTTTGCTTTCTTTTTATCAATATTTTTATGATATATCCTTTTCTATTCTTTTATTTTCAACCTGCTTATCTAATTTTGTTTGCAGTGAGTCTCTTGTATACAGCATGTAGCTGTCATAGTTTTATAATCCACTCTGCCAGTCTCTGGTGTTTAACTGCTGTATTTAGACAATTTACATTTAATGTAAATATTGATATGTCAAGGCTAAATCTACCATTTTACCTTTGTTTTCCATTTGCTCCTTCTTTTCTTTTTAGTTTCTCTGTTTTCTTTTTTCTGTCTTTCTCTGGTTACTCGGGCAGTTTTAAAGAATTCCATTCTTTATTTAAATAATCTGTAGTGTTTTTGTAGTGTATCTCTTTGTATGGCATTTTTTGTGGTCACTCTAGGTATTAAATTATATATACATAACTTATTACAATCAACTGATGGTGTCATTTTACTAGTTCAAGTAGAAAGCCTTAATGTCTATTTAGCCTGCCCATTTATAATAAGATTGTTTTAGATATTTCCTTTATGCACACCATACTTTTTGCTTCATCAAACATGATTTATAATATTCAGGAGCAGAGGAAGATCTGCTGTGTTTTTGTTACAGGGTTCTTTCTTTTATCATTTTCTTTCTGTTTAGAGAACTTCTTTTAGCCATTGTTTTAGGATAGGTAAAACCCATTGCTTTAGGGTAGAATTTGGCAGCACATTCTCTTAGTTTTCCCTCATCTGAGGATGTCTCAGATTCCCCTTCATTCCTGAAAGATCGTTTCACTGGATACAGGACTCTGGGTTGGCAGTTGTCTTTTCTTGGCAGCAATTGAAAAATGTTGTGCCACTTCCTCCTGACCGCCATGGTTTCTGATGAGAAATTTGCTGTCATTTGAATTGCTTTTCCTCTATAGGTAAGGTGTTATTTCTTATTCACTGCTTTCCAGGCTTTTCCTTTGTCTTTCCCTTTCATAAGTTTATATATAATGTGTCTTGGAAGAGATTTCTTTGTGTATATTGTGTTTGAGGTTTGCTTATAATCTTTAATCTGTAGGTTTACATCTTTTGCCAAATTTGGAAAGTTTTCAGCTATTTATATTTGAGTATTTTTTCAGGCCTACACTATTTTTTCTCTGGAACTCTGATGACATGAATGTTAGATGTTTTCTTAGTCCCACAGGTTCCTGAGACTGTTCTTTGTTTCTTTTGTTTTTTGTTGTTGTTTGTTTGTTTTTGTTTTTGTTTCTTTTAGCCTGTTATTCAGATTAGGTAATTTCTATTGTTTATCTCCCACTTTACTGATTTTTTTACTCTGTCCCTTCCATTTTGCTGTTGTGTTCATCCATTGATTTTGTTTTCAGTTTGGTTGGTTGTTGTACTTTTTAGTTCCAAAACTAAAACCGTTTTGATTCTTCTTTATATCTTCTATTTCTTTGCTGACACTCTAATTTCAAGTGCTTTTGTATGGGTTCTTTGTAGCATTTTTATGATGGCTGCTTTAAAATCTTTGTTAGATAGTTGTAATGCTCCTGTAATCTTGGTATTGGCAACTATTGGCTGTCTTTTTTCATTCAGTTTGAGATTGCCCTGGTTTTTGATATGATGAGTGATTTATAATTCAGGGGAGGGGAGCAGGTGGTGTATTATGTTATGAGACTCTGGATCCTATTTAGACCTCCTTTTTAGCCAGCTTCCTCTGACATTGCTGTGGCAGGGGAAGGAGGAGGTCCATCCTCTTTACTGCCAGATGTAAGCAGACACCTCTGTTGACACTGAGTTTGTGAGGGAGCTCCTCTTTAATGCTAGGTGGAGCCCACAAACAGACCTTCGCTGAAGCTACCTGTCTGGAAGGAGTAAGAACACCTCATTACTATTCCCCATGTGGCCTCCACTGACACCACAGAGGACGGTGTCCCCATCAGCACTGGCAATGGTGAAAGTCCTGTCTTTGCACCAGGCCTCCTCTGACACCACCCAAGTGGAAAGGGGGAGCGGCACATCTTTGCTGCGTGGGGAATGGATTCCAGGCTTCCTACTCAGCCATCTATGACACTACCCAGTAGTGAGTTGGGACACCTCAGCCTCATTACAGCCTGG
>PVKY010000148.1:0-13112 GCA_004027775.1 Bradypus variegatus
AAACTACAATGAAATATCATTTCACACCTACTAGAATGGCCACCATTATAAAAAACAGAAAACTACAAGTGATGGAGAAGATGTGGAGAAACAGGAACCTTTATTCACAATTGGTGGGAACACAGAATGGTACAGACATTGTGGAAGACGATTTGGCGGTTCCTCAGGAACAACAGTGGCAAGATAAAGTTTAGAGTCATATATGTCACACTACACGGAAAGCCAGAGGATGAAACAGGGGACTATATACCATAGTAAACCCTCTTTAGGGAAAATGTTCTAGAATTGTCTGTGGTGATGAATGCACAACTGTGAATATACTAGAAGAGACTGACTGTACACTTTAGATGAATGGTATGGTATGTGACTTATCTCAATTGAAAAAAAAAGATACTGCAGTAAAGGTATGTGACTGAGCAGTGCTTCTTTAGATAAATTGTACTGGAAATTGTTCTCATTCTTCAAAAAATAATCAAGATGGCAGTCATAAAAGTAGACAAAAGGAGTAAAGAGATTATTTAGTAGTCCAATCTTATTATTTTATGGATAATGACACTGAGAGAGGGGATGAGAAAGGCTGGGAGAAGGGATGAGAAAGGTTATAACTAAGAAACATGGGGAAACATTATATAATGACCATTGAGTAAATGCAACTATCTCTGGTTTCTGAAGACTTGTTATTTATACCCCCACCATCTCAGCAATTAATATTTATAGATGACAACATTTTTATGTTCTGTCTTGAAGTGTATTTAAATTGCTTTAATCTTATGTTTATATCACTAAAGACGGTAAAGATTTTCGTGTAGGGACTGAATCTTTTATCTCTCTCATATTATCATCTTCATTTGAATGTTATTTGAATGACAGAAAGAAAAAGAGAAACAGAAAACAAAAGGAAAAAAACATCTTTTGAACTGGACTGAGTTCTATTTAAATTCCTTAGTTATTTACTAACACTTAGTTATTTACTAACACTTTTCTTCACTTTGGACCTATTAAGCTAATCTAATGAAATCTGTCTAATCAGTCTAGTCTATTCCACTCTCAAGAATCAGTTTCCTTTTTGGACCTTAACAGGACGAGTTAGCAATGATCTGAACAAGGTCCCAGCACATCTAAGTTCAGCAAATAGAAACATATTTCTATGAATAATAGATTTGTTTTATTTCATAATCAAAAAAAAAAGAAAAGAACCAAATAGAAATTCTAAAACTGAAAGTAGAATAACAAAAATTTAAAAATCAGAGGATAGGCTTAACAGCAGATTGTAGATGACAGAAAAATAGTGGTGAACCTGAAGACAGATGAACAGAAATTATCCAGTCAAAAGTACAAAGAAAAAAAAGAGATTAGAGATAAATGAACAGAGCCTGAGGGACTTGTGGGATAATATAAAGTGGGAGAATGCGAAGCCCAGAAGAGAGAAACTGGTTGAACATCATCATCTGAGTTGGCTTCTGTATTTCTACTACAAAATCTAGCAATAAATAGGGAGAGTGCTGCGGGTGTGGATAAGCACAGGTACCATATGATTAATGCAAGAGTCAATAAAGTTCACAGAAAACGGAAAAAAAATCAGAAGTTATAAGTCATAGTCAGAACTAAGGTCCAGCTCTCACTGTATAATAACATACCACCTATTATCTGATAGCAAGTTCACAACATGAGTCTGAGTAGGTCCTGAGAGTATATGTCTAAGGAGCTATTATACTGAAACAATATTAAACAGCCAAAACAAAACCAACACCCCTCCGTGTGACCAGTGGGAATAACTTCCACACTTGTACAAAGTTTCAAATTTCAATTTTGAAATACAATAAATTACATTACAAAGACAATGAATTTTGAGTAACTAGTAAAAAGCAGAGGAGCAAAAGGAAAGCATAAATATGTGAATATTTATTTACCACAAAAAGTATAAAATATGAAGTTCATACCTCAAAATTTTCACTAACTTCTTGCATCATCTTCAACTTTGTTTCATCAGCTGTAAGTGGCAAAAGAAACCATTAGGCAATTGAAATTAAATTAAGGTGTTCCTAAAATTACACAAGTTTAATAATTTAAGAGAAACAATCAGATCTTATCAGTTTGACCATCATAGCCCAACAGAAGGCACACAGCTAATTCCCTACAATCAGTCACACACATTCATACGCCCAGACACACTTGTGCATGCACAGACAAGCATACAGATCCATACACACATACATGTGCCTCTTGGGGCTCCAGCCTGTAAAGCTCATCACTTTGCTTCTCCACAAGATTTAAAGTGTTAACTAGGATATAAATTAACATTTTTATCTATCTCAATGTGCATTCATTTAAACTGAGATGAATAACGCACTTCCTTAGTAATGAAAAGGATCAACTCACGTGTATTTACATCAGTGAGAGCTGCCACAAACTGAAGATATTTTTTCATCAGAGTGGTTTGATCAACCACTGTGGCCCCTTGTGCTGCAACAAACGCCATTTTTCTTTTGCACTATTTTGTTGCTTAAGAGAATGGTTTCAGGTCCATGAGTTCATCCCAGCCTGTAAAAAGAAGCATATGGTTAGCCACCTTGTCAAGGACACAGGTACACAATCTCTGTGAAAATCTGATCTAAATCCCTGTGCTCACTTAAATTCTTTGTGTGTTAAGAATACAACACTATTCCCTTTGCTTTTTTTTGAAAATAAATCAACCCAAATCCATTTTGTCTCTTAATTTCTAAACATGCTGTTAAAACACATTTGCTTTTTTTTCTACCCTATTTTCTTGTTACCTTAAGCCAGGGTTTAGTAAACTTTATTTTTGTAAAGAGCCACATAGGAAATATGTTAGGCTTTGCAGCCCATGAGGTTTCTGCTGTTATAGCCAGAAAGCAGCCACAAACGACAACACGTAAATAAATGTGTGTGACTATGTTCCAGTAAGACTTTATTTATGGATGCTTAAATCTGAATTTCCTAATTTTCATGTACCCTGGAATATCATTATTCTTTTGATTTTCTTCCCAACCATTTAAAAATGTTAACGCAATTCCTTAGATCAAGGACAGCATAAAATCAGAGTAGAATAAAAACAGCAGGCTGAACTTGGCCTGCTAACGAGTTTGCCAACCCCTGTCCCAGGCAATCTGGTTCTCAAACTTCAGTGTTCATTAAAACCAACAGGTGCCAAGGGTGGATTCCCAAGCACCAACCAGAGAGGCTGTGATCCAGTGAACGGTCCAGGGAGCTGTAAATTTTGTTTGTGGTTGTCACAAAATAGGCACTCAATTAAAAAAAAAGAAAAAGGCTTTGAATGAAAGAATAGATGCTCCAAAGAACACCTTAGTGAGGCAAAGAACAGGCTGCTCCAGGCTGACACACTTAGATGAATGAGACTTGGCTTTGATTTTAAAAGCCGTAGCAAAAACGTCTAGAGAACCTGGTGAAACTGCCTGATTTTACCCTGCTTAGTGTTCATCCCTCTTCAACAGACACACCAATGAGGCCTCTGCAGGAAGGCACTCTCCCTCGCAGTTCACACTTCTGTCCCCGACGATGGGGACACACTGACCCCAAACAGTCCCTTCCGGCCACTTCTCAGACACAAAGAGGACCGCCCGCAGCTGTCCCAGCACAGCCCACCAGCAGCCCCTACCCCATCTCAGGGCAAAAGTAGTCACCAACAGAACCCGCTCGCTGGCCTGGCAATTGCTTGCCTCTTTCAGGTCACCGTCTCCCCTCCATTACCTACGAACCCCGACCTCCACCCCCACCCCCGCCTCGGCATCTCCACACCGAGGGACCCCAACCTCAGAGTCAAGGCCTTTCCCTTCCTAAGGAACTGCCCAGGCCTGCCCAAACTTGTTCAAGCCACGGAGCGCTTCTTCCAAGCCCTCGCCAGCCCGCAGGGTTCAGAGGAGTCACCTCTTCCATTTCTCGGGGCCGCGGGAGGCCAGGTCCCGCTTTCCGCTGGGCCCCGGGGGCCTGAGGAGGGGAAACCACGCATTCCGCGCGTCTCTCGGGAAGCAGTTCTAAGACCCCGGAGTCGGAGGAGCCCCGGCCTGGGTTCCCCGGAGCCCCCAGCAACCCCGGCCCAGGGGGGAAGCTGGGAGCCGGCGCCGCGCCGGGGCAAAGGGCCCCCCGGCCGCCCACTCCCCGCGGGCCCCCGAGCCCGCCCCGCCGCGCCGAGTCTGAGGCGGCGCCGCCGGGCCAGAGGGGGCGCTGTCGTCGTCACTACCTTCGCTCTAGGCGCCGGACAAGGCGATCCAGGTGCCCGCGTCGAGGCCGGGGTGCGCCAGGCTGGCTGGGGGGGGGACGTCGCGGGGGACGGGGGCCCCTGTCCCTCGCCCGCTCCTTCCGGTCCCAAACGGCCCTCCAGTTCCCTCCTTTGTCACCGTCCCCCGGCGCTCGGCGACCGCCTCCCAGGCCGAGCTACGGCGAGCGCCAAGGGCCAATTCCCGCGCCCGCTAGCCCTCCCCCTCTCGCTTCTCCCCACCTGGGCCCGGCAGCGGGCGCAGGTTTAAAGGCTGCAGCGGGAGGCCCGGGATTCCCGGGGCGGTCGGGGCCTTGTTCTTTCCTTCCCTTCCCGGAGCCGCCGTGCCGCAGAGGCCTCCCCACGCCCCGGCTGGCCCCGCGGAGCCGCCGCGCGCGCTTCCCGGGGCCGTTCCGCCGCGCCCGCTGCGGCCTCCCGCCCTCACCTCGACGTCGGCCGCCGGCCTCCCGCAGCCGGAGCCCCCGACCCCGAGCTAAGCCCTCTCCGCTGCCACCACCGCGCCGCCGCGCGCAGTCCCCCCTCCGCTTGAAGCAGCAGCGCCCGCGGACCGGGAAATAGGCCCCGGCGCCTCCGCCCCCGAGTGGGTGCGGCCTGGGCGGGCGGCGAGAGTGGGGAGGGGCGTCTGCGGAGCAGGTGGGTGGGCTTCCCCGGGCCCTTTAAACCCCTGCCTGCGAAGGCCGGGCCGCCGACCAAGATAGGCCCGCGGGCAGGTGCTGAGTTTCCCGGCACCACTCCCGCCCCTCAATCTCTTCGCAGGATCCAGGTTGGGGGAAGAGAGAGGCTCGGGGTCTGCTGCTGGGTGGTGGGCACCCGAGGGGCTTCCCGTGTAGGCGGCAGTCGGGTCCAGTAGAATCCACCCGGGCGGGGGCACGTGGCAGGCACGGCGGGGTTTTCTCCGGGCTCCCTTCCTGGGACGTTGCTTTCTTCGACCGCAAAAGACGGAGGGGGCGAGGAGGGTCTTTGGGATGGCGAAGGCTGGAAACAGACAGAGACTTTGCTAGTCTAAGAAGGCCCTGGAGATGTGCCTGGAGGTGGCCGACTTGGCGACAGCTGCATCATCCCGAGCCTGGGCCGCCTTCTGCCCACCCCTGGGGCAGATGCGGAGACCTCCCGCTGCAGCTCCACGGAGGTCAAGACCGGGTGGAGTCGAGGCATCGGGCCAAGCCCAAGCCACGTGGGGGGGTGAGAGGGAAGTGGGGCTGAACGCCCTAAGGCCCAGGTGAGAGCACTCAAAACCAAACAACTTCTTGAATGTTAATCACTTTTCCTGCATGAGCCAGAGGATTGGGGACCAGGGCGTGGGCATACTACCGTGCCCTCACCTTAAGACTCCATCCATGTGAGTTGTTTCTGGTCATTAATGGTTACCATCTACAGAGCATGAAAGTGATCGCCCGAACTCCCCCACCTCCAGGGCCTGGCTCCACCTCCTGCCCCTTCCTCCAACCCCGATCATCACCCTGCCAAAATCTTTTGTTTCCAAATAGATACAATTTACCCTTTGCAATGAATAGAGTTTGCAGTACCTGCTGAGTTCCTAGAAGAAAGTTCCCCTGCTCTGGAACATGCTCCTTTCTTTAATGTTGCCATGCAAGATTGAGCCTCAGCTGAAGTGTTGGGAATGTTAAATGGATAATTTTAGCACCAATTATTTCTGCCCTAGGGAAAATAAAATGGATCAGACACCTCTTCCCCCATGAAGGAAGTTGCCTGTTTGCAAGCAAAATCTTCTATGCCTCATCTCCCTCCAAAAACGTCAGAAGTCCAAACTTGGGGAATGCTGAAAAATCTGAGGACTGAAATCAGTGTGCAGTTTGATACTGTTCGAAGGGTACAGAAAGAAAAAAAAACTGCGATAGACAAAATCTTGGGTTAATGGCACATGATAAAGACCCACAATTAAGCCTAGCCAATAGGCACCTCTGACCTTGGAAAAATCCCTACACTTCCCTATGTCCTGAGCTTCTTTACAAGTACTTACCACACTTTTGATTTTTAAATTTTGTTTCTTTTTAATTGTAAAATATATGTAACAAAGACATTTTTAACCATTTTAAGTGGACAGTTCTTTGACATTAAGTATGATGACAATACTGCTGAACTTTCACCATTATCTGCTTCCAGATTATTTTCATCATCCTAAACCAAAATACATACTCATTTAGCAGTATTTCCTCATTGCCCTCTCCCACCACTCTGGTAACCACTATTCTGTTTTCTGTCTCTATGACTTTATTTATTCTAAGTATTTCAGAAAGAGAAATTATACTATATTTATCCTTTTCTGTCTGGCTTATTTCATTCAACACAATGTCTTCAAGATTCATCCATGTTGTAGCAAATTCCAGCATGTCACTTCTTTCAATGGCTGAATAATATTCCATTGTATGGATAGACCACATTTTATTTTTCCATTCATCTATTAATGGACACTTGGGTTGTTTCTACCTTTTCACTATTGTGAATAATGCTGCAATGAACTTTGGTGTACAAATATCTGTTCGAGTCCCTGCTTTCAATTCTTTGGGGTATGTACCTAGAGCAGAATTACCAGGTCATATGGTAATTCTATGTTTAATGTTCTGAGGAACTGCCAATCGTTTTCCACAGTGGCTGTACCATTTCCAATTGTCACCAGCAATGTACAGCGTTCCTATTTCTCTGCACCCTTGCCAACACTTTTTTTTCCTTTTTTTTTTAATTATAGCTATCCTTGTGGACATGAAGTCGTTATCGTAGTTTTAATTTGCATTTCTCTAATGACTAATGATATTGAGCATCTTTTCACATTTGTATTGGCCATTTGAATGTCATTTTTTGAGAAATGTCTATTCGTATCCTTGGCCCATGTTTTATTTGGGTTGTTTGCCTTTTTGTTGTTGAGTTGTAGCTATTCTTTATATATTCTGGATATTAGTACCATATCAGATATATGGTTTCCAAATATTTTCCCCCATTCTGTCAGTTGTCATTTCACTTTCTTGCTAATGTCCTTTGATGCACAAAAGTTTTTAATTTTGTTGAAGTTCATTTATGTTTTTGTTGTTGCTCATGCTTTTGGTGTAAAAATCTAAAAATCTACAGCCCACTACAAGGTCCTGAAGATATTTCTCCATGTTTTCCTGTAAGATTTTTATAGTATTAGTTCTTATATTTGGGTCTTTGAGCCATTTTTTGTTTGTTTGTTAGAGAAGTTGTGGGTTTACAGAAAAATCATGCATAAAATACAAGATTCCCAGACACCACCCCACCAACACTTGGATTGATGTGAAAAATTTGTTACAGTTGATGATAACACTTTTTTTTAATAATTCTATTTCTTAACAGTAGTTACATTTGTAACAATTGATGGAAGATTATTAAAGTAGTATTATAACTATTGTCCATAGTTTATGTGGGAGTATTTTTTCCCCATATTCCCGACCTATTTTTTTTCATGCATGTCTTTATTACTCATCTACCCATACAATGGATAAAAGGAGTGTCAGTCACAAAGTTTCTACAATCACATGGTCCCACTATAAAAGCTAATAATTATATAATCAATATCACAGATCAAGGCTAGTGGATTGCAGTTCAACAATTTCAGGTATTTCCTTCTGGCTATTCTAATATACTAGAGAATAAAAAAATGTATATAGTGATTCAATAGTCATAATCATTTGCTAAATTCTAATTTCTCAGTTATACCTCTTCCCTCTCATTTGATCATTTCCTCAATCCTCAGGGACATCTGAGCAATGACTATTTTAACTTCTTCATACTGGAAAAGGGTGTCAACATGATGGGGTAGAGGAATGAAACTGGTTTATGTTCTTGGAAAGACTGGTACCTTTGGGTTTCAGGGCTTATCTGGCATAGGAGCAATCTACTTTCTGAAAAAGTTAACTTACTACTTAAAACTTTTATAGAGTCTTTGATAGAGGCCAGGGTATTCTTTTGGGTTTTCAGGAATACTGTTGGTTGGAGCTTGGCATACTGTGGCAATTTGCAATACCTGACTGAAGCTTGCTGAAGAGTAACCTCCAGAATGACCTCTCGACTCCATCTGAAATCACTTAGCCACTGAAACTTTATTTTGTTTCATTTCTTTTCCCCCTTTTGGTCAAGAAGGCATTCTCAATCCCATGATGCCAGTGCCTGGCTCATCCCTTTTGATCCATTTGGAATTTATTTTTATATACGGTGAGAGATAGGGGTCCATATTCATTTTTTTGCATGTGTATTTCAGGTTGTCCCATCACCATTTGTTGAAGAGCCTATTCTTTCCCCCATTGAATGGACTTGGCACCCTTGTCAAAAATCAACTGGCCATAAATGTATAGAATTAACTCTGTACTCTTGATTCTATTCCATTGCTGTAGATGTCTATTCTTATCCTGGTACCACACTGTTTTAATTACCATAGCTTTGTAGTAAGTTTTTAAATCAGGAAGTGTGAGTCCTCCAACTCTGTTCTTTTTCAAGATTGTTTTGGCTATTCAGGGCCTCATGGGTTGGACTTCTTGCAAGATGACCCTGCCAAAAAGACCCACCCCACCCCCACCATGATGAATTAACAAACTGGCATCTTATCCTTCCAAGGCCCCTTGTGAACTTGGACAGGGTGACCCAGCATCCCAAGGTTTAACAATTCCAGCTGCCCTAACATAGTCAACAAAGGGATCGCCCTGAACTCATTATTGGCAGCAGTTATGTTCTATAAAGTCAACGTGAACACTGAACCATCCATTGCTCTGGGGGTGAAATACAGCGTTAGGTTCCTGAGAGCCCCTGCTCACAACATTATCATCAACCAGTCAATACATAACCTTGCTTTACGTGTGTTTCTGTTTAAGGCTTCTTATTTAGTACGTATTTTTTATTCATTAACATTGAACTCATGGCCAACAGCACCATAGCACATGCCTGAATGAAATGTATCTAACACACGTATCTTCTCTGTAAGGCACATCACAGCTTTTTTTAATGCTTAAGAACATTAGACAGCACTTCAGCTCTACAACTAGGGGCCATTTTTAACAGCAAAATCACCAACAAAAAGCAAAAAAATGGGAAAAACATAGCACTAAATATCCCACGAAGAGGACACTAGTTTACAGTATGAGAGCTGAATCAAGAAGGCAGAACGTCACCCGGTTCAACCACAAATGGGAATACGTATGTTGGGCATGCAAAATTTTTGCTTCTCTGCCCGTATCCATAAATGACTGAAACCACCTTGAATATTGATTTGGGGATTACAAATAAATTTTAGTGAGTAGGCAAATTTGCAAATATTAAATCCGTAGCAAGCATGCAGATACAGCCCTTGCCCCCAAAGAGGCCACAGTGAAAATCAGGCATAAAAGGACACTGGGATTAGGTCAAAGTCACCCTTTATAAAAGATATACATGCCCTTGTGTGGTTTAGACTGTCAGAATTTGTGAAAAAATGAATTTTGGTGGGGGACCCTCCATAACCTTGGATTTGGTAGTGATTTCTTAGATATGACACCAAAAGCACAAGCAACAAAAGAAAATGTAGATAAAATGGATTTCATCAAAATTAAAAACTTTTGTATGTCAAAGGGCACTATCAAGAAAGTGAAAAGACAACTTACTGAATGGGAGAAAATAATTGCTAATCATCTATCTGATAAGGGCTTAATATTTAATACGTAAAGAACTCCTACAACTCAAGGACACAAAGACAAATAACCCAAGTAAAAAAAATGGGCAAAGGACTTGAATAGAAATTTCTCCGAAGATGTACAATGGCCAACAAGCACATGAAAAGATGCTCAACATCTTTGGTCATCAGGGAAGTGCAAATCAAAACCACAGTGAAATATCACTTCACACCCACTAGAATGGCTACTATTGAAAAAAAGAAAGAATGAAAGAAAGAAAATAAGTGCTGGAGAAATGGAGAAGCAGAAACCCTCAAGCATTGCTGGAGGGAATGTAAAAGGGAGCAGCCACTGCAGAAAACAGTTTGGTGGTTCCTCAGAAAGTAAGTGTAGAATTAGCATATGACTGGGCAATCCCACTTCTAGGTAGATACCCCAAAGACTTTAAAGCAGGAACTTGAAAGGATATTTTCATACTGATGTTCACAGCAGTATTATTCACAACAATCAAAAGATGGAAGAAACCCAAGTGCCCACCGACAGATGAATGAACAAACGCTCATGTGGTATATACATACAATGGAATATTATTTGACCATAAAAAGGAATGAAGTTCTGAGACATGCTACAATAAGGATGAACCTTTAAGACCTCATGCTGAGTGAAATAAGCCAGATGCAAATATTGCATGATCTCACCTATGAAATAATTAGAATCTGCAAGTTCATAAAGTCAGAAACTAGAATGCAGGTTATCAGGACAGGGAGTTGGGAGGTGGAGTTATTGCTTAATGGGTGCAGAGTTTCTGCTTGAGGTGCTACAAAAGTTGGGGTAATGGATATTGGTGATGGTAGCCCAATATTGTGAATGTCATTAATATTAATGTACTGTACACTTGAACATGGTTTACACAGGAAATTTTTAATTGTAGATATGTCACTGCAATAAAAATGTTTAAAAAAAAGAATCTTGGGATGATAAGAGGCATTTGTGCTAGACAACTTAGAAATGCTCTTTCTCATTTGATAGCCACTGGCCACACGCAGCTTTTGAACCCTTGAAGTGGCTGGTCCTAATGGAGATGTGCTGTAAGCATAAAGTACACACCAGAAGTTGAAGAGTTGGTACAAAAAAAGATATCTTAGTAATAACTTTTCAGATTGATTATATGTTGAAATGATACTTCAAATTTAATGGGTAAACTGGGTTGAATAGCATCCCCCAGAATTCATGACCGCCCCAGAACCTGTGATTTTATTTGGTTGGCAACAGCGTTTTGCAGATAGAATTAGTTAAGATGAGGTCACACTGGAGTAGGGGCAGGGGGCCTAATCCATTATGACTTGGTGTCCTTATAAAACAAGAGGTGGAAGAGAAACTCAGACAGACATAAGGAGAGAAAGACCCTGGGACAATCAAGGCAAGGTTGGAGTGATGCATTTGTAAGCTAAGGGAGGCCAAAGATTGCCAGGCATCACCAAAAGCTAGGAGAGAGGCATGGAACAGATTGTCCCGGAGAGGCTCCAGAAACTTTGATTTCAGACTTCTAGTCTCCAAAACTGTGAGATGGTAAATTTCTGTTTTTTAAGCCATGTAGTTTTTCATAATGTGTTACCACAGCCCTAGGAAACTAAGTCAGGCAGGGACTATTATTCCCATCTTACAGAAAAGGAACTGAGGCACAGAGAGAAGAGTGACTTTCCCAAGGTCATACAACACTTGGGAAGAGCCCAAAGCCTGTTGGTTCCCACGTCTGGTTTTATTCACACACACACAACCCTCTTCTCTATGGTAGTTGAGGCTACTGCAGAGTGCCATGTTTCACACTTTTATCTTTTCTTAGGGGTTCCCTCAAATCTACATCTCCCTCCATTCCTGCCAGATGGCAGTGGGGCAGGTGGGGCTGGGCCTCAAGGGAACCCACAGCTGTTCCAGAGACAGGAGGTACGCTTTGTGGCCATCGCTGGCCCTGGGCAGAAGGAGCCATCCAACCACCTCACTGCCAAGACAGATACACCGGTGCTGGGTGGGGTCACTTGCCCGGGTCACAGTGTGCAGGGCGGGGACCAGAAGCCAAGCCTCCAGCTCTCAGTCTTTAAGGGCAGCCAGGCCCGACCAGCTTCTAGAAGGAGAGGCCTGTTCTGCTCCAGAATGGCAGCTGGAAGCACCTGCTCATTGCGATCGTGCGGCCCTCGCAAGGCCCTCAGTGACAGTGAGGAAGCCGTGGGCCCAGGTAGGAGCACGAACCCCATTTCCCAGAAGGGAAATCAGGCGCAGAAAGAGGGTAAAACGGAGCGACGTTCAGCTCAGGGCCGAGTGCGCAAGCCCCTCCCTCAGCTGGGTCAGCCCCTTGTCCAGCGCCGGCCACACTGCAGGTGCCCAAGGTCTCTCCCCGCCACGAGCGTCACGAAGGGAGAGGGCACAGGACAGGGGCCCCCAGGGGCCGGCAGCACCGTGCCCGCCTCTGGGGACGCTGAATCACAGGCGGCGGGCGTGGGCTCGCAGAGGGGTGGGGGCTCGGGCAGAAGAAGGGACGCCGGCGCCGGGAGGGGCGTGGGCCCGGGAAGGGGGCGACGCGGACGCAAGGCAGGCGCGCGGTGCAGCTGACGTGGGCAGGGGTCGGCGCGGGGCTGTGGGCTGTGGCGGCGGCAGCGCGCAGCGGCTCGGAGTCCCGAGGCGAGGGCGAGCGAGCGCGCACTGCCCGCTCCTCCCGGCTCAGCCCCGCGCCGCCTTCGCACGGCGCTATGGTCCCGACCGTCGCGCTGCGCCTCGGCCGCCTCCTCTGGCTCGCCGGTCTGCTGCCCTTGGCCCCGGCCCCGGCGGCCGCAGGTAAGGCGCGGGGCCCGCCGGGCCGCAGCCATCCCGGGGCCGTGGGTTCAGGCGGGCGGGCGGGCTGGCCTGGGCGCTCGGGCGGCGGAGGGGCCTCAGTGCGCTTTGCGCGCACCACCCTCCTCCCTGGAGGCCACTGCGGCGCGCGGCGGAGGAGAGGACGGCGAAGCTCTTTTCCCTCACTCCTCTCACCTCTTCCTCCACCTTCTCCCCAGAAGTCGCTCCCGCGCTCCTGCGATCGTGCTCCCCACCCCCCACCCCCCAGGTCGGCCCTGTCCTGGGAACCGCGCGGGCTAGCCGGCTCATCCGCCCAGGTCCCCTGGGGGTGCTGGAGGGAGATTCCGGGAAGCTGGGAATGTGGCAGGGGCAGTTATCACGCCACAGCCCCCCGGGAGCGGGACAGGTAGCCCACGTGG
>PVKY010000148.1:13212-70363 GCA_004027775.1 Bradypus variegatus
CTGAGGTTGGCTTAGCCAGCATGGGGTGCTTTCTACACCACGGGTTTTGTAAGTCAAGTCCGTATACTGGACCACGAATTCCAGGTCGTGTGATCCAGGCTTCTGAGGAAGTGTTTTGGGAAGTGTTTTTGGACTGTCAGCATGTGCAGTGTGAGAGGGGCTGATGAAGTCATTTTCCAGAATGTTCTGGGCCTCACATGCTGTGTTGTCAGGGAAACTGTCTGTACTCCACATGGAAGCCCCGGGGGCCTGCTAGGTGGGCTAAGCGATGTGAGCATTTGCCCCTTCAGCTCTGGCCCCTTGGGGTCACCGTAGAGCCCTCTTTCTGGCCACATGGACTCACCCTAAAGACCCTGTCTTGACTGCCCCTGAGGCCAGGGCTCTTCCCGGCCATCTCCCCTGGGCCTGGGTCTGGCTCCTTCGGCCCCGCTTGGAAAAGCCCTCGCTGCCCATTTCAGCCACAATGCCCCGGACACTCCCGAGAGCCCTGAAGAGTGAGGTATAGCCCCACTCAGGGTCTATGCGAACACCCGATTTTGAAAAATCAGCTTGAGAGGGAGTGACCCAGGAGCCTCCTTGTGACTGGGCACGCGGGGGGCGCGGGGGGTGGGGTGGGGGGGCCTGTGAGCTGGGCGGGGGCCTGCCACAGCGACCGCAGCAGTCACCGCCCCTCCGCACCCCCCAGCCCCCCAGATGGAGCTGCTGCCTGCCGTTCTGATTCCATTCCCCTGGCAACCGATCTGCGTCCTGCTGACATGCGCTGTCTTGCTGCAGATACGGGGTGGTCATTAGCATCATGCAGCTGAATGCCCCCACCACCTGCCGGCCTCTCTCCAGCCCACGCTCCGCTCCTCGCCAGGGAGTCAGGGTGGAGGCGGCCTCCTGAACGAGGAGACCTGTCAACCAAGCACCTTGGCTCAGGCGGTGGCCTTAACACGGCAGATCCTGTTTTCAATGCCAGCCTTTCCCCAGAAGCAACCAGCCCTTAGCATCTTGACTCAAATGACTTCATAAGTCAAGAAATGGCCCTGAAGGAAAGGAACTCCAAGCGGAATGGGTGGTGGGAGTGATATTTGTAAGGCCGGAGCTAGAGTCCCCGGTAGGGTGGGCAGCATTGCTGCAAGGCCAAGGGGCACAGTTGAGGACAAACCGCCTCACCTCCCAGGTTTACGGAGGGGCGTGGCCTGCACCTGTGGACCTCCCAGCACAGCACCTGTGGGCACGTGGGAGGAACTCCGTCAGCACTAGTTGTCAGCACCCCTCAGCCACACCCCCTCTCCAGGTGCCACTCAGCACTGGACACCTCCTATATCCCAAGCACTGTGTGGGCACTGGGGAGGTGGTGTGATCCCTGCTCCCAGGGAGCTCACAGTGCACTGGGGAAGATGGATATACAATGGGATGTTTAGGCTGTTGGGAGAGCCCTGGGGGAGTGGGAGTGCAGGGAGGGCCTCAGAAGAGGTTTTATCCATGAACAAATAGGTAGAGAAGGGCTCCAGGCTGCCAAGCAGTGGGAACAGCATATGCAAAGGCCCTGGGGCTGGAAAGGACAGAGCGTGTGGGGGAGCTGCAAGCCTTAAAGTCGCCACTCCAGCTTAGACGTGCTAAGGCATGAGTCTGGACACTACTCAGCGGGTGGCCCCGGCTCAGATTTGCCCTGCAGGAAGCTCTTTGTTGGGGATGACTGCTAGCAGGCTGGGATTGGGGTCTGGCAGCCCGGGGCAGGGGTATCCAGGGCTGGATGGAGGCTGGCGGGAAGCTGTGTTAGTGGTGTTGGAAAGGAGGGAGCATCCCCAGATGGGAACTGCTACAACAGCAAGGGCCTGGAGAGTGAGACTTTTTTTTTTCGCTTTATCATGGTGATCCATATCATAAAATTTGCCATTTTTCCACATTTAATTGTGCAATTCAGTGGCATTAATTACGTTCACAGCATTGTGCAATCATACCGTTTCCAAAACTTTTTCATCCCCCCAAACAGAAACTCTGCACCTGTTAAGCCTTAACTCCCCATTCCCCCTTCCTCCAGCCCCTGGGAACATCTAATGTACTTTTGGTCTCTATGGATTTGCCTAATCCAGAGATTTCATATAATTGAAATCATACCTCTGTCCTCTTGAGTCACATTGATCAGAACTTCATTCCTTTTTATAGCTGAATAATGTTCTATTGTGTGTACAGACCACATTTGTTTTTTTCAGTTCAACTGTCTATGGACACGGGCTGTTTCCACCTTTTGGCAATTGTGAATAATGGCACTGTGAACATCGGTGTGCAAATATCTCTTTGAGTCCCTGCTTTCGGTTCTTTTGGGCATATACCTAGAAATGGGATTGCCAGGTAGGATGGTAATTCTAGGCTTGACTTTTTGAGTAACCACCAAGCTGTTTTCCACCACAGCTACACCATTGTACCTTCTCACCCACAGCGTATGAGAGTTCCTATTTCTCCACATCCTTGCCAGCGCTTGTTATTTTCCTTTGTTTTGATTATAGCCATGCCAGTGGGTGTCTGGGGATGGGTTTGGGGGACATCTGAATCCTCTAACCTTGACAGAAAATGAGGGGTGAGGAGAGCCAGAGGGACTGGAACACTGCCAACAGGACTTGCGGTGATGAAGGAAATGCTATTTCTGTGCAGAACTTGGTATTAGGGAGACCACAGATATGCCTTCAGGATGTTGTCCTGTGAAAATAAAATAATTCAAAACTGCGTACCGAGTGTGATTATAACTCAGTAAAAAACTTGTCTGCGTGCAAAAAAGAAATGAGGACACAGTGATGTGATAGCAGCTGCTGTCGTTGGGAGGTAGGATAATAGGGCATTTTAAATATTTTTTTATGAGTAAGCACTCCCTTTTTGATGGAAACAAACCTTATTTTAAAAATCTTACCTTGTTTATATGACAGAATGTTAGGCAGCTGTCTCAAATACTTGAAGAAGAAAGACAATAGGAAAATGCCCGTGATACAGAAGTGAATAAAACTGATAAAAGGATATATAATCTTATGTGGAGTGAAGTATAATTTTTAAACAGTGTATGGTAGGAAATGCCCCAGTATGGTTGGAGTGGTTATTATTTATCCTTTTTTTGTTTTTATTTTTAATAAAATATTTTAATTTTTCTTTTATACTTTTTTCTGTGTTCAGATTTTCTACAGTTAGTCTTACCATCAGTGTGGCAGAGGGGACTTTATTTCAAAGTCCTAACCTGGCCCTGGGCCATCCCATAAAGAATGCATTAGCCACACGTGCCCCTGAGTGCTTGAAATGTGCCTGGGGCAACTGAGAAACTGGATTTTAAATTTTGTTTCATGTGAAACTTAAATAACAGGATGTGGCCAGTGGCTGCCACGTTGGGGGTTGCAGATCTAGAACTTCTCACTTGATGGGTTTTGAAACAGACCCAGGGGAGAAGAGGAAAGGTCTTGGGGTACAGACAGGGTACAGAACCCTTTTTCCTGTGCCTTGTTAAGGTGTTAGGGCTGTAAAGGGGTCCATCCTCGCTTAGCTGTGTATTTCATATGTGCATTTTGCTGGACATGTAACACCTAAGCCAAGAGAGTAAAGGAAATTCTTGGTAGTGGTTGCCCAGCAGGGATGGCTGTAGTAGCCCCTCCAGTGACGTGCACTTACAGTCTTTGCTGAGCTGATAGGAGTTGGCCCGTGCCCTACACATGCTCTGCAAGGCCCTTCTAGGGATAGAATTGGGAGGCGTGGTAAAGAGCATGTGATTTGGAGGCAGTTGAGCTGGAGGTTGAATCCCAGCTTGACAGCGAGCTAGCTGTGTGTGTGACTCTGGGCGAGTCCGTTCCTTAAACTGTGCCTGTAACACATAATGACAGAAGCCAACCCAGAGGGTGGCAGTGGGCTCCTTGCCACTCTTGAAACACAGTCTTTGTCTCTGGGCTCCCAGGCCTGTATGATCTCCGCCTCGTCACGGATGGCCCTGCCACCACGGGTGCAGAAGTGACCATCTCGGCCGGCCTCATGGCCAAGGATAACGGCAGCCTGCCCCTGCTCGCTGATGCCCACCTCTACCGCTTCCACTGGATCCACTCCCCGCTAGTTCTCACTGGGAAGAAGGAGAAGCCGTCGAGCTCCACCATCCACGTGGTCGGGAACGTGCCGGGGGACTTCCCGGTCTCCGTCTGGGTCACGGCCGCCGACTGCTGGATGTGCCAGCCAGTGGCCAGGAGCTTTGTCGTCCTTCCCATCACAGGTGAGCCCCTTTGCTGTTTGCAGATTTCTCTCCAAACTCTCAGCACACAGAAAACCTGCAGCCTCATTGGCCGTGACATGCACATTCAATCCATGTTTCCTTCTCTGTTATCGGAGTTAACAAAGGATCAAAAATTACAGTCATACCCACTGCTGGCGGAAATGGACCCTTAGAGCACATGTTGCTACTGAGGGTATAAATTAGCACATCCCTTTGGAGAGCCATTGGTCAGTAGGTATCAGCAGTTATATATATTTTTTGTCTTTGGCCCATTCATTCATTCATCCATTCTCACTCCAAGAAGTCCCTGCCCTCAAATAAAGAATTTATTTTCAGGGAAAAAGCACCATTTGGGTAATGCTTTCCTCACAAAGATGTTCACTGCACCAGTGTTTATAATAGCAAAAGAAAATATGAATAAGCTCAGTATCCAACCATAAGGGGACTGGTTAAGTATGTAGAAATAATTTCTACAACTATTCATAATGATACTTACAAAGACTTGATAAAGCCATGGGGAAATATTCATGCTTGTAAAATTAAAAAAAAAAAAAAAGCACAAAATT
This sequence comes from Bradypus variegatus, assembly GCA_004027775.1. Taxonomy (NCBI): domain Eukaryota; kingdom Metazoa; phylum Chordata; class Mammalia; order Pilosa; family Bradypodidae; genus Bradypus; species Bradypus variegatus. The sequence continues at coordinate 18,001 of PVKY010000148.1, forward strand.
GTGAAACCAATTTGATGTTTCATATACGTATTAAACACACACGCACAATACTTTGCAATACTTCACAATATCAACAATGGTTGTGTTTGAGTGACAGGTGATTTCTTTTCCTTTTTATCCTACTTTTCAGTATTTTCCAAATTAGCTTTCTTGAGCATGCCTTACTTTCCACTTTTTGGTCCCGGGCATCATTTGTCCCAGAAAGTTCTGGATCTTGGTGATAGAGGTGCAGGAGTGAGGTTCTGCATGCAGCGCACTTGGTGAATCTCCACCCTTGTCCAGGAAGGAGGGATGAGGACTGTATTTGGTGTGTGGGGGCCCCCCTCCCTGAGAATCCAGAAGGCTGAGGTGGGGGAGAGGCTTCTCTGCCAGGAGGAGGCCCTTCTGGTGTTTCCCAGGTCTCACCCTCCATTCTCTCTGCCAGAGTTCCTCGTGGGCAACCTCATCGTCACCCAGAACAGCTCCTTGCCCTGGCCCAGCTCCTATCTCACCAAGACGGCTCTTAAAATCGCCTTCCTCCTCCATGACCCAAGCAACTTCTTCAAGTCCTCCTCGTTCCTCTACAGCTGGGACTTCGGAGACGGGTATGTCCGAATCCCCTTGATGCTCCCAAGCCTTGACCCCTGGCTGGTGGCCTCTGGGCTCCCCAGCTGTGCCCTGGCCTGGCCGTCCTTGGCATTTTGCAGAGTGCCCTGTTGTCACCCGTCTTCACTCACTCGCTCTCCCCCACCCCAAACACTCCTTGACCACCTGCTTGGTGCCAAGCCCAGGGTGCTGGGGGACCATGGTGAGTGACCCACGGCCCTGCCCTCGAGGTGCCTGCAACCTGGCAGAGGAGATCACTGGTGCCCAAAGCAGCCCTTTAAGAAGGGTCAAGGTAGGTGTGATGTTTCTCCATTTTCCTGGGCACCCAGGAAGCCAGTGGCAGGTGTGGGTTAGAGCCCAGAGATTCTCATCTCAACAGGCCAGGCTGCAGGAGGCAGGTTGAGAAGTGGGGGTCTGGCCCTGCACCCAGGCAGCCTGCAGACAGAGTCCTCCCACCCCTGAGCTTCTGTGAGGCAGTGCTGTCCACGGTGAAGCTCAGCAGAGACCCCTCACTCCCCACATAGGGTCCCCCCAGGCTGCTGGCTGGCACTCCCACATGCTGAGCTCGTGACCCCCTCACTGGGGAGCAGTGGTGCATGTGACGGGTTACAGACAAGCTTGGAGTACGGGTCTGCAGGGGCCAGGGTTCTGGTGTGCTCTGCAAGGCTGAGAAACGCCTGGTCCTAAGGAATGTCAAGATTTGGAAGGCAGAAAATTATGGACCTGAGCTGGAAGGAATCCAGAGAGGCTGGCCATGCCAGTGCCCTTTCTTAAAGGAGAGATGCTTGTCTCTGTTCTTTTCAGAAACCCTCGTCCCCTAGCAGCAGAGAGCACTTACTCTCCCTGGGTTTTGCTTGCATGATCTCATGCGATGCTCATAATAACCCAGATTGGTCATTGCTATTAATACCCAGACTATAGGTATGGAAACGGAGACAGGTAAGGAAATACAGATGAGTGACTTAGCTACTGTTATCCCCTTCTTGAAAAATGGGAATGATCCTATCTGATTCAAGGGGTCAGGGTGGAATTGGGTCTGCCGGCTCTAAAGCCTGTATCCAACCACAGATGGATGCCAGGAAATCCTCTGGTAGCCTCTTCCCATGTCATAGTCCAGGATCAGCAAATATTTTCTGTAAAGACCCCTCTTAAGCTCTGAGGATCCATTGGTCTCTGTGTCAACTACTCTACTCTCCATTGTAATGTGCAAGTTGCCGTGGACATTCTGTCAAGAAATGAGCATGGCTGGGTTTCAATAAAACTTTATTTATAAGACCACGTGGTGGGCTGGGTTTGGCTCATGGTTGGCTGACCGTGTTCCAACCCTGGATTGGGCAAATTCTCCCATATTTGTTACCACGTAGGTGCCTCTGCTTTTGATTTAAACCTACTTCTTTTGTTCCTTATTAAAACACCTTCGTGGTTCAACTTGTCACCTTCATAATGGTAAAATTTGACATGAATTGAAAATTAAATTTTATTTTTTTCTCTCCTGGGCAGCCCTTTTGTGTCTCTTCATATAAATGAGGGGAAAGCCCAGCATGCTTCTCAAATTTCTTAGTTTACACAATAGGTTTTCTAAACCTAGACAAAACACCAAAGCTGGTAGCAAAAACAGTCACTGGCTGCTTTAGACTGGGATCTGTGTCTTGCTTTAAAAGCATCCATGGAAAAGGGTGAACAAATATATACATTATACATGTGTATGCAAATGTGTTTGCTTATTAGTGTAAAATATAAAGAAAATAAAAATAAAACAACAGTAACACTATTTACACCAGCAAAGTAGAATTTGAGATGAAAAGTGTTTAAAAACAAAACCAGGTTCCTTTATATGTAAAAGGTCAATTTACAGGGATGATAGTACAGATCCAAAACCTTTCTAAATGGAATATCAGAGCATCAAAAAATATAAAGAAGGTCCTGTTAGGTTCACATTCTAGAACCTAAAAGTAAAAAAGCTCCATATTCTAATCACATTACAGACCAAAAATTCTTTAAAAGTTTAGTCAAAAACCTAACCAATTAGATATTTTAAAACAGGATCGTAAAATAGTTTTGGGTCACAAGGTAACTTAAAACTGTGATTACATAATATTGAGAAAATAATGACGATGAGAATATTGTGCATTGACATTTATAGAACAATTCCAAAGTCATACCCAGAGTTAAAATCATAGTTTTAAGTGTTTGAATTATTAAATAAGAAGGAATGAAAAGAAAACAAATAAATACTCAAGAAGTTAAAAGAAAAAAATACACATCAGTAAAAGATCAAGGAAGGAATTAATACATTCAAAAATGAATTAGAAAGTAGGAAAACAGGATTGATAAATTAAAAATCTGGCTTTTTTTGCAGGGGAAATTAAGTGGGAAAACCTCAAGCTGGTATTAATTTTTTTTAATGAGAAAATATGTTTACAAAAACATTAAAAAATTCTATAGTTTATATCTGAAATAAAGCTGTTAGAAATGTTTAAAAATTCTATCAAGAATAAGAAAGTGGTATAACTACAAGTACAGAGCTAAGATTTTTTAAATGATAAGAGAATACTTCGTACAGTTCAAAACTCCACGCTGATATATTTGAGGATGTCAATGAATTGGACGATTTTCTAAGAAAATATGAATTACTAAAATTAACTTGAGAAGTAGAGAATGTTGCAAAAGAATTATCTCTAAAAAGGGGCCACAAAAAAATAAAATAAAAAATAAAAAAACAAGAAAAATGAAAGGGGGCCAGAACCAAATGGTTTTACTGATGAGTTATTTCATACTTTCAAAGATCCCAGTAAACTCTCATGTTATTGTATAAAGTCCTTCAGAGCACAGTTCGAGATGGGAAGATTCTCATTTCATTCTAAAAATAAGCATAACCACCTCAAAAAAAGAAAACTACGTGCCATTTTAAGCCTCAGATGCAATGATTTTGGATGAAATAGCCAATTTATTATTATTAAAATACTAATAATACATCATGGCCACTGAGAATTGTATGCATGTTTAAAATTGTCACCAAAACACTTTTGTACTCAGAGGGAGAGAGAAGAGCCAAGGGCTCTTAAGGGGCCTGGTCTAGGAGCAAGAAATCCTTCTGAGTGGTATGTTTTATATTGAAAACAGATGCACATTTTGCTCACTATTCCATAAAGTATTCGTGTTTTTTTTTTAAAGTTATTGTAGTAACATGAAACCTAGCATTTCGCATTTTAACCACTTTCAAGAGTACAGTTCAGTGGTGCTAATTACACTCAGAATGTTGTGCTCTGTCACCACTATCCATGACCAAAACTTTTCCATCACCCCAAACAGAAACTGTCCCCGCTAAGCAGTAATTCCCTGTTCTGTGTTTCTTTCCATCCAAAAGTAACGTTGATTACTGGAAGATGCACTCAATTTGCCCCATGGCCTTTGCACAACCAAATTTGAGAAGCACGGAGGTCAGGATTATCTTGGATTACTAAAACGCTTCACTGTCAGGAACTCTATTATTTTAATTCATCACCTTAATAAGTTAAAGGAGAAAGATTGTGCAGTCCTCTCTTTCGATGCCAGAGAGCTGTTAGAATGAGCAGAAATGGACATTTAATGTTATCTCAGTAAACAAGGAAAATAAGTGTCTGAAACCAATGACCGTCAATGCAGCTAGTGATGAACTTAGGATATTGAATTCTTGGCCCTTCATGAGTAAAGGATTCTGTGGTCAGACACTTTTTGGGAATCATCCCATTGAAATGCTGTGGCAAACCCTGCCCAAGACGTAGCAACAACACTAGGTTTCCTCGTCTCGTTGCTGTCAGTCAGCATCGTTCTGAAAGTTCTAACTTACTCAATAAGTCAAGAAAATACATGAGGTATGAATGTTAGAAAACAGACGATTATCATTTACCGAAAAGATGGTCTACTTGAACTATTCTACTGCCACGCTGTCTAACAGAACTTTTGGAAATGTTCTCATGTTGCTGCTGGCCCTTGAATTGTAGCTAGTGTGATTAAGAAACTAAATGTATAATTTTATTTAATTTTAAATAATTTAAAATTAAACCAGCACATGTGGCTAGTGGGTACATATTGAACAGCACAGTTCTAGAGAACTGACAGAAAAAGAAAATGTAAGCATTTAGTAAGGTGACCTATTTTATTGGCTCATGGTGTCAGGCTAGAAGGCTTGCTTCCTTCCAGGGTTGATTTCTTCTGGCCAGCTGGCCATCCTTGGGGTTGCTTGTCTTCCCATCACATGGGAATGCACATAGCATCACCTTCTCCTTTCTCTTCTGGGTTCCATGGGCTTCCAGCTTCTGGCTGCTCCCAATGGCTTCTGTTTCTCCATCCAATTCCCTTTGTTTATAAGAACTTTAGCGGTATTGGATTAAGTGTCCACTCATTCAGTTTGGGAGCACCCTAACTGATGACATCTTCAAAGGTCCTGTTTACAAACAGGCTCACACCTGCAGGAATGGATTAAGATATAAGGGCGTGTTTTTCTGGGGTATCTAACCCCAAGGCCCCACACCCATTAAGGTATCAATAGCTTTCCTCTGTACCAGTAATAATCAATTAGAAAATAAAGTGGGGAATCCCTGTTAATGAGGGCAAAAATAGAATATAAATTAAATGTAGGAATGTTTAGCCTGGAAATGGGCAAGATCCTGTGTGAAGAAAGCTACAGAGCCCCGGGGGGTAGCCAAGTTTCTAGTAAATGGATATACACACAGCAGCTAGGATGGTGAGTCTTAATATTGTAATCCATTTTCCCCAAGTTATTCTGTAAATTTAATGCAAATCCAATAAAAGTTAAAATAGCAATAATTTTTGGACTATGACAAAGATTCTAAAGTTCACATATGTGTATGCTTTTAGAACATGAGCAACCTCTGTCTCCAAGAACTGAACAATTTCCGTACGTATTACATACTTACTTCCTTTGAAGTTGAGGACTTTATTCACTATTTCTATTACAGTGGAACACTTTCCTTGACTAGCCAGTGAAATAAAATAGGAAAAAGAAATGGAACATGAATATTGGAAAGGAGGAGACAAAGTCATCAGACACGATGGCAGTACTGTTTATTTGCACAAGAGATGCAAATAAAATATCTTAAAACTAAATAGAGACTTTAGTAATATGGCTTATTACAAACAAAGATTTGTAGCTTTTCCATATAATGGTAATTGTTGGGGATCAAATCATGTCCCCCACAAAAGATATGTTTGGGTCCCACCCCCCAGTCCTCTGGGTGTGAGCCCATTTGCAAATAGGACCTTTGAAGATGTTAGTTAAGATGCGTCCAAACTGAACGGGGTTGAGTGTTTACCCACTAGGGCTGAAGTCTTTATAACAAAGGAAATTGGACATGGAAGGAGAAGCCAACAGGAGCATCCAGAAGCTGGAAGCCCACAGAACCCTGGAGAGAAAGGAGAAGATGCCGCCACGTGCATTTCCATGTAACAAAAAAGCCAAGGGACAAGGACCCCCGGCAGCCAGCCCCAGAATGCCATAGTCTTTGGGGAGAAAGCCTTCCTGGCTGATGCCTCCATTTCAGACTTCTCCTAGCCTCAAAATTGTGAGCCAATAAATTCCCCTTGTTTCAGCCAACCCATTGTATGGTGTTTGTTTTAGCACCCAGGAAACTAAACAATAGAAAAAATTATTTATAATAGTTATAAAACATATGAAAACTGTAGGATCTATGTGAATAGAACCGAAAATTGTTCTGAGAACCTTAAAAAGAATTTTAAAAGTGAAGAGAGAATTTCTCAATATTGTAAGAAGAAAAAAAATGTCAGAAAAGCAGAATGATGATGCATGGGGATAGGGAGAGGAAGTGGGAATGCGTACATATACGAATACAGAAAATTTGGAGCAAAAAATAGGCAGTTCAAATGGAACAGAATAGAAAATGCAGAAACAAACCTAAATGTATACACAGCCTGTCAGTAAAGATGGATTATTTATTAAGTGATGTCAGGACAGTTGGTTAACTCTGAGGGAAAAACAGTCTGCTCACTAACAAAATCAATTCCAGAGCAATTAAAACCTTAAACATAAAGAACCAGAAGTAGATTGAAATGTAGCTGATCACCTCCAATTAGATAATTTGACACTGGGTAAAGCATTTCTAAGAATAAAAATAAAGACAGAATCAATAAAGAAAAAAATTGCTAGATTTGGCGTCATCCAATTTAATATTTAAGTGGGAAAGAAGTAAATAAAATTAAAAGACAAAGGTTAAACTGGGAGAAAATATTTGGATGATGTATAATAGGTAAAGGTTTAATAAATGTCATACATAAAGAGCACTGATAAATCAATGGAAAGATTTTTATTATTTGACTTCCTTTTGAAGTGATTCAGGTAATTGCAAGGAAAGAGCATGATATTGTATACTAGGTTGTGGCATAGCCTGTGATGTAGCTGTGGTTCTCCCTGTATACAGAGGAGATCCATGCTTCTAGAACCTTCCCCAGATTGTCCTGAGTTGCCATGGTTCAGGTCAGGAATTGGTGGTCTGTCTGTAACACAGCACCTCTCCCAAATTTTTGACTGGAGGTGAGAGATGGGGGAAGAGCACGTCCCTGGCAGGTGAACAGGTGAAAGGCACCTGCTCTTGGGAGTTCTCCCACCTGTAACCTATAAGCACAAAGACCAACTGCAGCCACTTTACCTAAGCACAGTGCAGGCTTCCAGCAAGGTCTCCAGGGGTGACCGCAGGGCTGGAGCTACCCATGGCTTGCAGGAGATGGCACTGCAGGTGGAGACATTAGGTGGTCGGCATGGCAGACTTGCAGGGTGATTGACAGGTTGCAGGGCTGAGAGTTCACCAGCTGTGCCTGTGCAGCCAGGCTGCCCCTTGGAGGACACAGCTCACGACATCCACGTCAGAGCTGCACGCCGAGAGGAGAGGAAGGGGCCTGGGACTGATCTTCCTGGCCTCAGTTTCCCCATCTGTGAAATGGCAGAGCTGGGCCCACTCTCCTGGTGCTCTGGCTGGCCGAGAAGCGGCTGTGTGTTGATGGTGGAGAGAGAGAGAGCACGGGTCAGCTCAGTAGTTGGTGGAGTCAGTTGCGAGAACCGGGATGGGCAATCCACCTGCTTTCCTTCCTGCCACCCTCCAGGACCCAGATGATGACTGAGGACGCCGTGGTCTACTATAATTATTCCATCATTGGAACCTTCACCGTCAAACTCAAAGTGGTGGCAGAGTGGGCACAGGCGGAGGGGGACACCAGCAAGGGCATCGTGCAGAAGACAGGCGACTTCTCGGCCTTGCTGAAGCTTCAGGGTGGGTCTGCTGTGGGCTGGGGGCTGTGGGTTGGGTTGGGTGGCGGTGGGGATGCACATGTACTCCTGTCACACTTGGCAGCCCTCAGGGAGTCTCTCTCACATCCCCACTTTGTAGAGGCCCATGAAGGCCACCAAGGAACAGAGCTGGGATTAGACCCCAGACCTGTCTGCTCCCAGAGCCCAGCCCCGGTTCCCCAGCACCGAGGGGACTCCCGAAGCGGGGTGGGGGGCACTTAGGCAGCTGCCCCTGATTTCTCGGTTGTGCTGGGGCTGTGGTGCCAGAGGCAGAGCACAGGGCAGTCGCTGGACCCCAGGCCGGCCCCAGGACCCAGTGACAGGGGTCTCGCTGCCTTGTCCAGCTTCCTCATTCAGAGCAGATGCCTGTATGATCAGGACACGTTCTATGCAGACCTGCGCCCCTCCTTTGCTTGAAGGGAAGGCGCCCTCGGGACAGGGGAGGGAATAGAGGGGTGCCCTATAGCCCCAGCTCCTGGGAGCCCTGAGACAGCTGTCCTCAACTGCCGCATCTAATGGCCCTTTCTGCCTTTCAGAAACCCTTCGAGGCATCCAGGTTTTGGGACCCACCCTCATTCAGACCTTTCAAAGGATGACAATGACCTTGAACTTCCTGGGGAGGTGAGTGGGACCCCGAGTGCACTGGGGGTGCCCTGTGGGCCTTGCCCACACACTCCAAGAGATGCACCTTCCAGAGCTTGCTGCATCCTCTGGTCCCCCCCCCCCCCATCTGGTGGTTGCTGAGCAGAGCTTCTGTCTCGGGCCAGGCGAGAGAGGCTTGACCTTTTGGGGCTGTCTGTAGCGTGGGCGTGCAAGGCTAAGGCAGGTGACGGGCCAGCCCTATGGTACAGTCCATGGCCTGTGTCTCCAGTCCAGCTGCCCGGCCTTTGTCTGCGCAGTAAACTCAGCCTGGACTTCCCTTCCTGTCACCCTCATAGGCTCAGACTCTCCTCGTCCCTCAAAGCCCCTTTGAAATGCCGCTTTCCTCCCAAAAAGCCTGTTCTGCTCCAGCCTGTGTGGAGAGCCTGTGCCAGTCAGCCAGCAGATAGATGTTTATTCTGGGTCTGCTTCGGACCCATCCTAGATGCTGGAGGGACAAAGTGAACAAGATGTAGTCACTGCTTTCAAGGATTCTGTGTGCGTCTGGATCTTCCGGCTTTTGAGCCTGTGACTGAGCCCTGCCAGCAACCCAGAATGCCCTTGCCCCTTTCTAACCTATCTGAAGCCTGCTTATCCTTTATGAGCAAATGTCACCTCCTCCAGGAAGCTTTCCCTGACTGCCTCATTAAGAATGAGTTCATCTGTGCCCATCTCTGTTTGCCTGAGATCCCCTTGGGGTCCAAGGACATCTCTTATGCACCATCGTGAAGCTGGAGGTCATGCCCACCTGGCTTTACTTGGCCTTGGTCTGTGCTCTCACTCTTTACCAAACCGTTTCTAAAAAACTGCCCATTTCCCGACAGCCCCCCGCTGACTGTGTGCTGGCTCCTCAAGCCCGAGTGCCTGCCGCTGGAGGAAGGGGAATGCCACCCGGTGTCAGTGGCCATCACAGCTTACAACTTGACCCACACCTTCAGGAATCCTGGGGATTATTGCTTCAGCATCCGAGCTGAGAACATCATCAGCAAGACCCATCAGTACCATAGGATCCAAGTGTGGCCATCCAGTAAGTGACACTATGCCTTCTGCTTCGTTGCCCAGGCGGTAACCACTAGTCAGCTCTGCTCCCCCCACCAGCATGCTTCAGCCATCCAACCCTACCAGCATCGTCAACAGCCAACCCATCCAGCGCTATCACCATCGAGAACCCTTCTGACTCCAGCAACGACCAACACCACCGTTGATCAACTGCCAGTACCACCACGACCAAACTCAACCAGTACCACCAATAATCACCTCTACCAATTCCACCAATAACCAACTCTACCCACCCAGTACCACCAACAATCGATTCTGCCAACACCGGCACCACTAACAATAACCAACACTAACTCAGCTATCACCAACCAGCTTTACCAGCACCATGGCCGCCATCGCCACACACACTACTAACAACTCTTCCATACTCACCATCCCTACTAACTTTGTCACCATTCCCACTGAAAGCCTCTGTAGCCCCTGCCCCAGAATCAGCAGACAACTCTAATCATGACCACCATCACCCCTGCTTCAGCTCCGTCACCACCTTTAAAACCACCATCCCCAGCCCATTCCCTTAACCTCACCATGGCCTCCATGGCACGTATCACACCCCCCCCTTGACTCCCCTGCACCAAGGCCTCACTGAACAGGGATACAGGGATGTCAGAGGTCCCGGGCTCAGAGGATTTGACCCCTGGTCCTTTCTTGACTGAGTTGTTTACCTTCCAGATCCCAACTCTGTTAAAATTGGGCTGTTGGGAGTCTTCCCATGGGTATGAGCTGCTCAGAAAGCACAATATGTATGTGTGTGTTTATATATGTCTCATAATTCAGGATGCTTAACCATCTCCCCTTGCCCTAACCATCATTAGGCCTGGCCCCTGGCTTGTAGGCACAGGAATAGCTGATGACAATATTGGGTGCCTCCCCTTCATTTCCATGGGGGACTTGGGGACTGCAGAAAAGGGCTCTCTTTTATAGGGGAGGAAGTAGGATCCCAGAACTCTAAAGGATGGTCTTCCAGTTGCCCAGCCCAGTCTTACTCTTCTTGGAACAAAAGAGGAAACTCAGGATCAGAGGGCCAATAAGACTTGGTGCCAGCCTGACCCCAAACCCAGACTCTCAGACTTCCCGTCCAGTGCGCTTCTCTGGGGACAGGAGTTCTTCCCAGACCTCTGTGGATCAGGCCAAGCCCTGCTGGCTGCACCTGTCCCTGAGGTGGGCCCCTGTCCCCTCTAGTCTCCCCAGCCCCCCTCTGCAGACACCACCCTCCACTCTGGGTCCTGGCTGACCTTGTGGGCAAAGCAGACTCTGGGTCCTATGAGCATTGTCAGGGGCCTTATGCCCTGACTGTCCCAGCAAATCCTGGACTCTGAGTGCCTGGGACCCACCTGAGTTCTGCAGAGAAGACAAACCGTACAATTACCATACAGGTAATTGTTGCCGCCAGTTGGGAAACAGAACCTCATGGTGTATGGTGGTGTCTGCACCAGGAGTGGAGAGAGGAACGTGAGAGAGAGAACCTGCATTCACCGTGCTAGGCACATTCACACCCTCACCCCGTCGTGTTCCTGTGGCAGCCTTGCTAGGCTGCATTGGCATCAGACCACCTGGTCCAAACCAGGATTTGAAGCCAGAACTGCCTAACTCCACACACCAGGCTCTTCCTACTCCACCACAATGCCTCCTGGAAGCAGGGTGAATCCCGAGCTGCCAGAGGGCTGAAAGCTACAGTAGGAGTCACAGGGCTGCTTGAGTGTCCTCACAACCTGGCTTCCCCAGGACATCATCCAAGAGAGAACAGGGAGGAAGCCACAGTATCTTTTATGGCCTAGACTCAGAACTCATATGCTGTCACTCCTTTAGAAGCGAGTCACTAAATCCAGTCCTTGCTCAAGGGGCAGGGAATGAAGCTCCACCTCTTGAAGGGGGGAGTATCAAGTACTTTGTGGACATATTTTAGACCCCACACACTTCAACTTATCTTCCATGAAATCCCGAATTTGCCATAGTTGGGGTTGCCTGGCTGGGGTGCATGTACATAAGGAAAAATTAATTGCAGGTGGGGTTTAACTATTCTCTCCCTCGTTGTGGTCTCCTGAGAACTGGAATTCAGCACCAGTTATGCAACGCCATGACTTTGCCCTCTCTCTATCACTCCCAGGCCTCCAGCCAGCCATCTTTGCCTTCCCATGTGCCACTCTCATCACTGTGATGCTGGCCTTCATTATGTATGTGACCCTGCGGAATGCTACTCAGCAAAAGGACATGGTGGAGGTGGGTGCTCAGTAGAGTGGAGGCTGGACTTCTGGACCTGGACTATGGAGAGGGTGTGGGGACCAGACCAGGAGGTCTGGGGTGGGTCTTGATGTCAGAGCACAACCCCAGGGCTGGGGATAATGTACCCAAGAGATATCCATAGACCAGGCAGAATTGTTGGGTTGATGGTTCCCTTCTAACTTATCTCCTTCTGTGCTCACCCCTGCCATGGCCACTGATGCCCATGAGAGGGCAGCTGCTAGAGGGGGACTGAGAGAGCAGAGGTGATCAAGGCAGTGAACATATATGTAGTGCCAGAAAGGTGTTTCTCTGCCCACTGCCAGCTGAGCTCATAAGGCCACCTGAGGGGGTTCCTGGTGGGTGGGTGAGTGACCCATGGAGTTTTGTTCACCTTAGGTGGCTGATTTTTACTTTTCCCCCATGTCTCACAAGAACCTGGAGCCACCCTCTGGAGTGATGTGCTGCTGCCAGGGGTGCTGTGGGTCCTTCTTGCTGGAGACTCCCTCTGAGTACCTGGAAATCGTCCGCGAGAACCACGGGCTTCTCCCACCCTTCTACAAGTCTGTCAAAACTTACACTGTGTGAGCACCCTCCCTCCATCCCATCTCAGTGTTTGCTGACCACTGCCTCAGAGCTTTGGGAATTGGTGTGCGTGCCCCTGAGCAGTGTGAGTTCACGTGTGCAGGGCTGTTTGCCCTGATGAGCCATCCATCTGTACAGTACAGCCACTGCCGAAAGCTCCTCTCAGTCACCCACCACACCCCTGCCTTTGAAGAGTCCCCAAACAGAACTCAGACACTTGGCAGGGTCTCTGCTCTCTCTAGGTGTGCCTGGCCACCCCTCCCTTATATTGCTCCTAGTGGCACATCTGCTGTCCATCTGGGATTCACACACACACCCCCTCCTGGGCAGCTTTACGTGCATCAGAGAACCAGGAGGAAGGTCACAAACTGATGAGAATACTTAACTAAAGATCATACACACACATGCTCGCACACACACAAAAATACGCATACACATGCATCACACAGGCATCTCAGATGATTTCCTCTGTATCAGTTAAGTTGGATGCTGAGATGTACCCTGAATTAGAATGAAAATGGAATCTGACCTTCTCCGCTTGGCCCCAAGAGCTCCTGGGCCCGACCCCTTGTTCTGTGTGTTGTCTTGGCAGCTACACGGTTCTGCTCCAAGAGCACCCTTTCCTGCTCTCTGGGGGTTAGGTGGGGGTAGGACTAACTTCATGAGCACAGTGTCCTTTGTAAATATCATTTCCTTTTACCGAAACCTGTAAGTTAAACTTGAATTAAGGAAAAGGGCTTGCAGGAGAAAGGGAACTTGAGCCTGTATGGATCTGGGTTCCCAGGAAGGTGGACAGTGTCCGTGACCACTCCACTGCCCCCAAGGTGGTCTTGAGAAGGAAGAAGCAGGACTGGACAGAGCCCGGGGTGGGGGCATGCACCCCACCCTTCTCCCCTCCGGCCCCTGGCCCTGGGGAAGGATGTGCCTGTGGAGGGGGCGGTTTCAGGTGCAGAGGGAAAGGAGGATCAGGCCCAGGTCTCAATATTCAGGAGCAACCCATGTGAGCCATGTGAGGTGGGCTCTGTCGCTGTCATCGTGTGCCCTCGGACTTGGTGGAAAACGGCATTCGCACTGATGTGCAGCTCATTCTCATGAAATACTGCCATTCATTGCTGAATAAAGCTTGTGTGTTCTGAATATAGCCAAGCATATGCGGTGTGGCCAGAGTCTCTCTTTTGTGCTCGCGGGTTTGGGCTGTTCTGGGACATGGCAGGACATCCCGTGTCCTGTTCTGTGGAAGAGTGGACAGGGGCTGCCACCAGGGTCTTGGGTCTGGCTCAGGGGCTTAGACCCAGTTGTTCTCAAAATGCTGCCCAGGCTGTGGGCATCGTGGGGTGCTCAGGGTCTCCAGCGTTATCTCAGAGCGCCTTCCCTGGGGGCTTTTGGAAATGCAGACTTGGGGCCCCCACCCCAGACCTCAATCAGTACCTGGGGGACAGGGCAGGGGGTGGGACTGCTGGGTTTTCACAAGCCCTCCAGGGTTCTGGTGCACGGCCAAGCATGGAAACCTGTGGTTTCTGGCAGAGCTTCTCAAACTGTGATGTTCAACCAGATACCCTCGTTCCAGAGGCCTGGGGTGGGGCCCAGGATTCTGCATTGCCAAGTTCAGACAGTGTCGTTGGTCCAAGGACCACACTGAGTTGTGGATACTACGTCTCGACCCTTTCTAAACGCTTTTTCTTCAGGAAGGGGTTCAGGACTCTTTTTCTTTTTTTTTTTGTATTATTTTTATTATGGTAAAATATATATAACAAATTTGCCATTTTAGCCACTTTTAAGTGTATGATTCAGTGGAATTCGCTATGTTCACAAGGTTGTGCAAACATCACCACTATCTCCAAAGTTTTTCATCCCCCTAAACAGAAACTCTGTGCTCATTAAGCAGACACTTCCCCCTCCACCTCCCCCCCACTCCGGAAACGTTTAATTGACTTTCTATCCTACAAGATGCCTAGTCTAGGTATTTTGTGGAAGCGGAATCATACGCTGCCTGTCTCTTTGTGTCCGACTTTCACTCAGTGTGATGATTTCAAGATTCGTCCATTTTGTAGCGTGGGTCCTTTGGGATTCTTTTCATAATTGCTTCTGCTCCACTCCCACCGCTCAGCTCACCGTGTTGGCGTGCACCAAGCTTGGAAGAGCTTGCCATGGGTGGGCAAGGGCTGTGAGGACCAGGACTGCCCCTCACACCACCTCTGCCCCGCTCTGGGGACCTCCTGAGTTTGCCTCGCCCTGCCTTTTTTTTAATAATTCAATTTTATTGAGATATATTCACATATCATGCATCTTACAAAGCATATAATCAGTTGTTCACAGTACCATTATATAGTTGTGCGTCCATCACCAAAATTTTTTGAACACTTTCATTACCACACACAAAAATAATAAGAATAAAAATTAAAGTGAAAAAGAACAACTAAAGTGAAAAAGAATACTGGGTGCCTCCCCCCCCCATTTTTCTACCCACCCATCCATACACTGGACAAAGGGGAGTGTGGTCCACATGGCTTTCCCAGTCACATTGTCATCCCTCATAAGCCACATTTTTATACAATCATCTTGAAGATTCAAGGGTTCTGGGTTGTAGCTTGATGGTTTCAGGTTTTTACTGCTAGCTATTCCAATTCATTAGAACCTTAAAAGGGTTGTTTATATTGTGCATAAGAGTGCCCACCAGAGTGACCTCTCGGATCCTTTTGGGATCTCTGTGCCACTGAAGCTTATTTCATTCCATTTCACATGCCCCTTTTGGTCAAGAAGATGTTCTCCATCCCATGATGCCATCGCCCTGCTTTTAATGAGCCGAGTCGTTGAGGACACTTTCCCAAGTCACCGGCATCTTTGACATGTGGGGCGGCTGCCACATGCTCAGCTCCTCTGTGCCGAAGCCAGTGGGCGGCCATTGTCAGGTTCAGGCCCGGGGGGATCCCAGGTGTCACAGGGGACCTTTCTGCCTGGGGAGCTCCCCCTTGGAGAAAGAGGGGGGAGGATGTTCTTGCCGTGGTGTCATTTTGCAACCACTTGCTGCTGGCCTAATGCACAGCGTCCCTCCTTGAACATGCCTGCAAGGAAACCTGGGATGAGAAGATCTAAGCCCCAGCTGGAGAGATGCAGAACTGGTGGTTCACGCTGCAGAAGGAGCTGCACCCCTGCAAGACACACACACTCACAAACAGGTGCTTCCTACAGAAGTGTTTGAAGTGTTTTGTTTGCTTGTTTTACAAATTGCCAACCACATAAAAGAGGTCGGGCAGAGAGCCATTGGGGTAAAAATGCAGGAAAGCACCGAGAATTGTCATGGGGTGGGGGGGTCACTTTGCCAATGGAAGGTGCACATGGGCTGTGACTCAGTTTTGTATTTGACTTGCAAAATTTTGGCAGACATGGGTGGCCTGGGGCCAGTCTGCTGGGTCCAGCGGGCAGAGCTGGGGACTTAGCCAGCTCCCTCCTCGCCCTGAGCATGGCAGGTCTTTCACGCTGCTCCCTGGTTTTTCCTGCTGTCTTTGCTCCTTTGGGGCACTGCAGACAGTTTCCAGAATGACAGCCGGGAGAAGGGTCTCGGGGGGAGTGCTTTGGGTATTTATCCACCAGCCCCCCGCCCCGGTCACTGGTTTGTCGCAGGCCTGGGGTGTGGCTGCAGCTGTGTCGGGCACTGCCCAGCATGGCCACATCGCACTGCGCATCCTCATAAGCACATTATATTCTTTGTGCGTCCTCCCTGCACACTCCCCCTGGGTCTGGGTGCAGGAGGGGCTTGGGGCAGCTATTCCCCACCACTTGATGTCCTGGGAGGGACCCGATTTCTTGCAGATGAGAAGCTGTGGGTTCCCAAGACCTCAGTGGAGTCAGAAGCAGAATGAGCTGAATATCTTACTGCCCACCCCTGACAAGAGCCGTGTTTTCCTTCAGGATGCATGGCCAAGGCCTCCGTGGAGCCCCCACACCCCCTGCAGTTTGGCCACCATTCAGAAGGGTTTGGGGGTTCAGACTTGATAGGGTTCAAGTGGGTTTCCAAGGAAACATGGGTGGAACTCGCTACTTCAAGGCTTTGTGTTGAGGGAGGAAATTATGTATCAAAACTAGTGTCCAAAAAGACCTTGGCTTTGACTTCTGAGACAGCAGAGTGATGGGAAGAGAAATGAGAGGTAGAACCTTCTGGAACATACTGCATGCAGGAGTGCTCTCGCAGGCACAGTTCGGCCACCCTGATCTCTGCACCTCGGTGTCCGTGCTCTGGTGCCCTCACCCCGTCCCTCACCTCAAGCACTGCCTCACTGCTGCCGATTCCCAAGTCCCCACCTCCGGCCTCCACCTGCCTGTTGACTCGTGCACCCCCATCTGCTGCCATCAGCACCGGTGGATGACGAAGGGCACCCCAACTCAGCGTGGGGAGGTCGAGTCTCCGGCTCTCACCCCAGATCTCCCCACCTTTAGCCTTCCCCGTCTCAATTTTGGCAGCTCTATCTTTCACACCCCTTCATCCATCCAACAAAAAAGATCCTTCAAAATAAAGGTGATTCTCATTATTCATGATAATTTTGTTCTACAAAGTTAGTGTAAATTGAGCAAGCGAATATTGAATCATCACTCCCAGGGGTTCTTGAGAGCCTCTGGGCACATTTTTGTCAACCAATCAAGACGTCATCTTATTTGATATGGTTGCGTCACCAACATGGAGCTCACGGCCAACAGCACTGTAACTGGCGCCTGAACAAAGCTCCTGTAACACACGTGTCTTCCCCGTCAGGCACGTCACAGCCTTCTTGAACTTGGGCACGCAGACAGCACCTCAGCACTACACTGGGGTGCCATTTCAAACAATGAAATCGCCCACAAAAAGTACAAAAATGCAAAACGTGGCATTAAATAGACCACGGAAACACAGTTGTTTACAGCCTGGGAGCCAAGATGAGGAACAGAGGGTTGCTTAGTTTGACTTCAGCTGAGAATGTGCACGTCAGGAAACTCAAAACTTTTCACTGTTCGTTGCAGTCCACAAATGACCATGAAAGTGCCAGAAGTGTGGATTTGGGGGTTACAACAAGGAGGAGCAACTATAGATCCCAAATCCTGCCCCTTCTCCCCACCTCTCCTCCCCTCCCCCGACTCCAAGTGTATCCTCAACACCAAGGACCACGTCCTGCTCTGCTCAGGCCTCCCCTGTCAGAGGAAAAGCCCAAGTCCTTCCAACGGTCCCCAAGGCCCTGCCCAGTCTGGCCCTGGGGCCTCCCTGCCCTCGATCCCTGGCTCTGCCTCTTCCTCATTCTGGTTGTGCCCCGAGCCGAGAACCCTCTTCCCCAGGCTCATTTCTGCTCAAACGTCACCTTCTCAGTGAGGTCGGCTGTCGCACCGCCTGCTCCTGTATCCTGCTTTTACTCCTTCCATAGTATTTATCACCTAACTTACCATCTGTGCCGGTTTGAATGTATTATGCCCCCCCAGAAAAAGCCATGTTTTTTGATGCAATCTTGTGGTGGCAGACATATTAGTGGGGCTTAACTTGGAACGTTTGGATTAGGTTGTTTCTATGGAAATGCGCCCCTCCCAACTGAGGGTGATGACTCTGATTGGATAGTTTCCATGGAGCTGTGGCCCCACCCATTCAGCATGGGCCTTGATTAGTTCACTGGAACCCTATATAAGCTCAGACAGAAGGAGTGAACTTGCTACAGCCAAGAGGGCAATTTGAAGAATGCACAGGAGCTGAGAGAGGAGCTGCAGATGAGAGACAGTTTCAAGACAGCTGTTAAAAGCAGACATACCCCAGAGAAGCTAAGACAGGGCAAACACTCCAAGAGCAACTAAGAGTGACATTTTTGAGGAACTGCAGCCTAGAGAGGAATGTCCTGGGAGAAAGCCATTTTGAAACCAGAACTTTGCAGCAGACACCAGCCACGTGCCTTCCCAGCTAACAGAAGTTTTCCAGACACCACTGGCCATCCTCCAGTGAAGGTACCTTATTGCTGATGTATTACCTTGGACACTTTATGGCCTTAAGATTATAACTGTGTTACCAAATAGACACCCTTTTATAGAAGCCAATCCATTCCTGGTGTTTTGCTTCCTGGCAGCATTAGCAAACTAGAACACCATCCATTTTACTTATCTATTTAGTTTATCTGTCTCCCTGCATAGAACATAAGTGCCGAGAAGGGACGGATGTCATCTAATGTTCATTATTTCTATCCCTAGCCCCTAGAATGATGCTTAGCATATAGTAAATGCTCATAAATATTCAGGAAGAAGGGAGGGACAGAGGGAGAGAGGAAGGAAAGAAGGAGGGAAGGAAGGAAGGAAGGAAGGAAGGAAGGAAGGAAGGAAGGGAGGAAGGGAGGGAGGGAGGGAGGGAGGGAGGAAAGAAGGAGGGAGGGAAGGAAGGAAGGAAGGAAGGAAGGAAGGAAGGAAGGAAGGGAGGAAGGAAGTTATTTTACGACCTCACAATGCATGGAATTTTGGAGAGGGAAGAGAAGCCTCTAAGGAAAGCACTGGGTCTCTCTGGATGGTCCAGGAGCCCCTGGATCAGGGCGAGTGGCCTGGAAGCCCTGCTTTGGGCCACGCAGTGATGCCAGGTGGCAGGACACCGAGGCCTTCTCGCCTGTCCTGCAGTCAGAGCTGCTGTCCTGAGATCCTTCCCGCCTGGAGGCCCCAGAGCCGTGCCCAGCGTACAGTGGCATTTCAGAAATCAGCTCTGGCTGCGCTTGCCCATCCTCAGAGTGGAAGGTCCCTGGGAGGCCCCGTGTGCCGTGTTGAGGAGGGGGCCAGAGAGAGGACCCCAAGGCCGGAGTGTGCAGAGGCTGCAGGGGCGAGGTGGTCCGGGGTTGAGGAGGATCTGGACCAGGGGCTCTAAGCCTGGGGCCCCTCCACCCTCCAAGGGATCCAGCCCCCCCCCCCAACAAGGGATCCAGGACAGAATTCATAAACTTGGAAAGAAGCCCAGAAACCACACCTTTACATTTACAAAACTTTAATCAACTTATGGCATTTCCTTTCATTACACAAGGGCAGGCAAAAAAACAACCCAGCAGTGTTGTCAGCGGCACCTGCAACTCGGCCATCAGTAGAAACCACAGATCTTGTCACAGAACCTTCCAAGTGTTACTGATCTCTTGAAATGTGTATGCTCAGCCCGACTCAGAAATCCCTGTAGTTATTAGACCCTGCCGCGAGATCTAGTTACTCACCGAAGCACAGGTGTTACTATACTGTTGATATTTTGGGGTAACTGCATTTCAGTACATTTGTTTTCCTTTGTAATGCTATTATTTTTTATGATACTTTTTAAAATGATACTCTGAGAAGAGGGCTTTACCCAACTGCAGAAGTGTCCGTGGCGCCAAGGTTATCAGGCCCCTGTGGCTGTTTCTGGAGAGGCCCACAGGGGGACGGGGTGCAATGGGGGGCAGCAGAACGGACCCTTTGGGGGGTCTTCTAAGGACCCTCACCCGGGAGGATCAGGACAGCCATGCCTGCCTGCAGTGCCCGATGTTTCCAGCAGGTGGCAGCACCTGCCCGGCCACTCCCCCTGCAGCCTTTTCCCCGCCTCTGCCAGGGTTGCTGGGGGCCCGGGCCAAGGAAGACGCAGGTTCTAACAACTTTGGCATCTGGAGACATGCACACACCTGTGCACACGCATGCACTGAACACAGGCACATGCCACGCACACCTGCCTGTTCACACTCATGCAGTGGCCTACCTGGTAATCGGTTTCTGGAACATTCTGCCCCTTTTGGGGGATTCTGGCCCTTGGGAAGTCCTTTCAGAAGGAGGAGACCTTCTTTGTTCTTTCTCTTCCTTTCCTTCCTGAATAGCTTTTCTGAGGCACCCACAGGTCAGCACGAGCTAACGGGTGCAGCCCACAAAGGAATCTCATTGCAGCTGGGGGAGGGAGGGGAGGAAGAGGAGCCTGCAGTTCTAGCTGGGCCCCATGACCCTGGGCCAGTTGCTTCATCTATCTGAAACTTTCTTCACGTTGGCGCATTTGCATGAGCAGCACACGGCAGCATTTCTGGCTCATTTGTTGGGAGAGGGCCTGGAGGTACCCCCACCCCTGCACCTGGGCCCTGGCAGGCTCTGGACTCGTGCCCCTTGTCCTAGAGACTGAGCATGGAAGATTCTTCAGGAACAAACATGAGGCCAGGCCCAGGGCAGCATCTCAAACCTCCACAGCTCTTTACTCCATTTGTGTCCCAGAAGCATGTGATTCCTAAATGAGCCTCTCTTTTGATCTGTGGTGTTCTGGGGGTTGGGGACCCTGCAGCCCAGAGGTGAGAAAGCCTGGCCAGGGTCCCTGTGGCCTCAGATGTCTCCCCTTCAGGACCTTCCTTCCCCCTCTGCCAGCTGATAAGGAGCTGGGGGTGCAGGCTCCCCTGGGACAGGACTGGGCCGGGGGAAGGGAGGAGTGAGGGAGCAGACACGGGGCCCCGGGAGTCAGGGCACACTAACACCTGGGGCACACTGCCACTCCCTTCTGGGTGGCCACCCTAGGGACAGCGTGGTCACTCATCTCTACTGACCATCTCGTTTCTCCTCTTTTCTGTAAATTGCATGCATACGTGTGCATGTCTGTGCGTGTGTGTTCTCATACATGTGTGTGCGTGCAGATGCATGTGTGGCCCTGAGCACATGGGGCCCTCCGCAGCAGGACGAAATGCTGGGCGAGGCCCTCAGACGGGTGCCAGCTGCTGGGGTCCAGGAGCCGGGAGAGGCAGAGGCACAGGGACGAGAACGTGTATCTCCAGGACTTGCGAGAAGGCAGGAGGGTGAGGGGGCCCAGGTGGGAAGGGCAGCTGCGGCCGGCTCTTGAGTGCAGTGGGCCCCGCTCAGCACCCATTTGTAACATTCAGGGGTGACCCAGATGACCCGAGGCTCGGGACAGCCCCCCCTGCTCTGGCTGAGTCTTTGCCTGGAACCTTAAGAAACACGTGCACAGCTCACCATCGTGCTTCAGATGAGGGACGACTTCCCCTTTTAAGCCACCGTCCTGTCCCATGGCTCTATTTCCCATCTAAACGAACTCCACTCTTTGTCTTCCGCTGGGATTGCACTCCTGAGCCCCAGCTGGGGGTGCTTCGCCCTCCCCTTGTCGTCTCCCACCTCTCCTGAGCCAAATGTTCCAGGATCTCCTTCCCTGGACCCATCCTCCGAGCTGGAAGCTTCCCCAGTTCAGGGAGCTTCATCTCCCCTCCATCTGGGCACTCAAGCCAAACACCCCGGACAGTATTTTCTCCACCACATGGCTTCTCTCCCATCCTGGAACAGGTGCAACCAGGGAGTTATCCGGGTATGACAATGGGTGCACTGGGCCATGGGGCCTCCAGGGTGAGACAGCCCAGCCCAGCCAGGGAGCAAGGGCACGGGGAACCTCGTTTGCTGTGAGGGCCGGTGAGGGAGAGCTGCGGGGCCCATTTCAGCAGTGAGACCATGGGGTGGGTGTCTGTGCACGTGTGCACGAGTGCTGGGTGACCGTTTTGGAGACTGTGAGCGGCAAACAGGCCCTTGGTGCAGAGGCTGCCGCAAACCCACTACAAGGAAGATAGCAGATCACTTCCTTTGTTAAAAAAAAATACTGTGCTAACACATACATACTAGCACTTCCCGGAGGGCGCAGGGACGGGCTGCAAGATATGCCATTTTAACCATTTTAAAGCATACATTCCAGTGCATTCATTACTCTTTAAACAACATTGTGCAACCATTGCCACCATCCATGACCAAAACTTTCCCAGCACCCCAAACAGAAAATCTCCCCATTTTAGGCATCAACACCCCAATTCCTGCCTCCCCTGCTTCCCCGGCCCCTGGGAACCTCTAACCTACTTTCTGTCTCAATGGATTTGCTTATTCTAGATATTCCGTATACATGGAATCATGCAATGTTTGTCCCTTTCTGTCGCGCTTCTACTCAGCAGACTGTTTTCCAGGTTCATCCGAGTTGCAGCGTGTGCCGCAATGTCAATCCTTTTTACGGCTGAATAACTTTCCATCGTGTGGAGAGACTGCGTTTTGTGTATCATTCCACCGTCGATGGACACTCGGGTTGCTTCTGCCTTTAGCTCGTGTGAACCAGGCTGCTGCGAATACTGGTGTCCAGACTCTGCCCAAGTCCCTGCTTTCAGTTCTCCCGGGTGGAATTGCTGTGTCATATGTTCATTCTATGTTTAACTTTTTAAGGACCCCTTTGCTTCCTTTTGATTTTCTTCCAGCTGCCCCCAAAGCCCCTTGTGCTCCCAGGAACGGACACCAGGGGATGCTGTCAGCTCTCAGCCAGCCGACAGGAAGCAGCCAGGGTGCAAGGACTGGGGGCCCTCTCTGCAAGCTGCCACCGCAGCCCGGAGTTTCTGGGCCCTCTGGAGACCAGCCCTGGAGCCCCAGGTCCCCAGAGGAGTGTCTGGCCGGGCGCTGGACCACCCCTCGTCTGGCCGGGGAGGAGGAAGAGGTGGTGGAAGGGTCTCTTCATCTCTCAAACAGCAACAACCTCCCAGCCTCACAGCCAGGCTCATCCCCAGAGAGGTTCCAAAACACAGAGCAGCTCAGCTCACTCCCCTGCTCAAAACCCTCCACCAATCCCTCAAGCTGCTGCTACTTGTGTCCCCAGCCTCGTCTGCTGCAGCCCACCCCTTTGGCACGACTCCTGCAGTCTAAATCAAGCCCCATGGCTCTCAGAGCCCACTGTTCATTCGTTCATTCATTCATTCATTTGTTCATTGATTGATTCATTCATTTCAAGGCCCTGCTGACTGCTTGGAGCATCCTCTCCAGTGGACAAGAGGCCACCAAGCCAGGAGCTGCCCTGGGGCTGCCCTCTCACCACCCCCTGTGCTGCCCTCCTCCACTCCCTGCCCACTGGATGGGCTGGAAGTCTGGCCAATGCCCAGCACGGCAGCTCCGGGGACCACGTGTGGCTCTTCGGGCTCTCACTGGGGGAGACAGGCTGGTTGGCCCTCTGCCGTATGTAGCCTCCCCAGGTAGGGGCTCTGCGATGCTGAGCTCCAAGGAGCAGGAGGCAGCCAACGGCCAGGCAGAGGCCTGAGCGTCTACACCAGCAGCCGCCGCCGCAGAAGGCACCACCCCCAGCTACACCCTCTGGCAGGTACTAACAGTTATTGGGGCAACTATGAACGCCTGCGATATCCTTGTTCTCATCTTTCACTATGGGCACAAGGAACATTATCTTCAGATTCAACTGACTGCGCGGCGGAAGACGGCTGTGGTGACTAAATGCGAGTTTCAGGAAGCTGGAGCAGGTAAAGGCAGGTGCCGCGTGAGCTTCTAAAACCAGGCCGGCAGGTGTTGGGGGGAAAGTGGCTTCACTTCCTAGGAGCATAGCAAGGGGTGGGGTTACGGCTCATCAAGGCAATTCTTGCCCATGAACCCTGGCCGGCGCCCCCCAACCTCCACCCCCTCACTGCAGGGCAATCCGCTCTCCTTCTGTTCACAGCAAAAGCCAAGAAGCAGCGAGGATCTGGCACAGAAATCCAGAAACGGCAAAGGAACGCCCGGAAAAGGGAAAATGCAGCCGAGAGCAAAACCCATTTTAATACCTCAGCTGGCCCGCGGTCTCCTCACTGGGGGTGGCCCTGCTGGGATTGGAAGTCCCAGCCTGCACCTATTTGCTGCCCCAGGGAGCCCCCCGGGCTGAGACCCACCTGTCCCGGGAGTGGCCACCAGGGGGCGCCCGGGCTCCGGAGGCGCGGCCGGTTTTCCAGCGGAATTGGAGGGCTCCGGGTGGGCTCCTCAATTCTCACTCCGGAAAGTGAGCCAGGCGGGGCTGCCTGCGCTCAGCTTCTTGCAGGCTGTGTGACCTTGGACAGGTCATTCTGCTTTTCTGAGCCTCGGTTTCCTCGTCTCAAATGGGGATGCAAATCACCTCCTCCCGGGTGAGCCATGTATTCAGCAGGCGGTAAATATGAACTCAGTTACTGCTGCCAGGCCCAGTCTACAGCAGAGTTGGGGCGACCCGCACACAAAAACTAGATGGTGAAATCTGGCCTCTCAATTCTGAATGAAAGCACATTTCAACCTGGATAACCTAGAAATCATCATGCTGAGTCAAGTGAGTCAGACACAGCAGGGCACATACTGTGTGTTTCCACGTATATGAACTTCCTAGAATAAGCAAATCCTTGGAGATGGAAAGTGGATTAGTGGTGACCAGGGTCTGGGGCTGGGGAAAGAGGCGTGCGTTAGTGAGTGCAGAAAAAGTCCCGGTAATGGATGGTGATGGTGGCCGAACTGTAAGTTAAAACAGGAAGTTTTGCCTTAGATATACGCTACCTCAATTTAAAAAAATCCATTTGGCAGCGTTTCGCAGATATGAACTCACACAAAGTTCCAGAAACTTCCAAGTGCCCTGAAACAGAGATCTGTAGTGGGATAGGGAGCTCTCTCCAGTGTGGAAGTCAGGCTGAAATAATGGAACTGGGAGCCTCCCCAATGGCCTCTGCCCTCTGATGCCCCCCAGCCCCCAACCCCTGGCGTGTGGGGTCTGTTGGATACCTGATGGCTCTGGATTTTTCCCTGAGTGCCAGGTGACCTTCAGGAGATTGTGCTCTGTGATTTTCCTCCCAGCCACGCGGGCAGCTCCATCTTTAAAAATAGTTGCAGAAAAGTCCATTGCTTATTCAGTGAGCCCTTTTGTTAAAGATAAAAACAGATACACACAAAACCCTGCAGCTCTGGTTTGTTTAGTTCATAAAAGGCCCACTGCATTATCAAAGGGCTGGCTTGTTAAAGAAATGCAGGATGATGGGAAGGAGAGGAGTAGGGAGCGGTGGGGTGAGGTGGGGGGGTCATGAGGGTCCGGAGCTGGGCTGGGCAGGGGCCGGGGGTCCCTGGGATGTTGGGTACAAAGCTCCAGTGCCCTGTGTGCACCTGTGGAAATCCTTGCCCCTTCTGAGCCTTGGTTTTCTCGTCTGTACGACGGAGATAGTACTAAAGCCAGGTGCTGGGGTTCAGAGCTGAGTACAATCCAGTGCCTCTCCTACTCCCCATCTCTTCCCCTACCCAGAAGTTTTCTGGGAAGAACTGTGCATGCCCAATCCCATCCTGCCCACGCTTTACTCTCACGTCCCCAGCCCCTCTTCTCTGAAGCTGCTCCTCCCCCAAACATGGTCATGTTCACTGGCTGTTCCCACGTTTTTCAACAAAGCTGGGGTGAGCGGCAGCTGGACGCTGTCCTGGGAAGGTTTCAGCCCTCAGCTGACGGGTACCCTGAAGCTTTGGGTCCTGGGTGGGTGGCTCTGTGCAGTCAGCTGTTTTCCAGAACACAAAGGGCAGGGGTTTCAGACAATGTTGGGGTAAAGTCCAACATTGTCATCTGGGACCTCAGCTGTTCCCACCGGTCCCTGAATGGCGTCACCCTCTCCTGGGAGGAGGTGGCCTTGCCGTCTTCAAGCTCTGAGCCTGTCCACACTGGGGCCGACGGTCCCTCCTCAACACACAGTTGCCCCCAGAACTCACTGTGGGTGGTGGAGCTTGCCAGCTGCCCGCCTGCTCTCTGCTCTTTCCATTTTCCTTAGGATGGGGTCCTGATCTTCTTCTGGGGATCCATGAGCCCAATCAACGACTACATTGTCCAGTCTTCCTTACAGCAGGAGTGGCTGATGGGATAAAAGCGGACGTTTTGGGTGAAAGAGGGGATGCGTCTCTCCAGCTCTGCAGCTGCCAGCCTAGTCCAATCCACAATCATGTCTGTCGAGCTTGATGACAATGGCTTCCTGTCCCCCACACCTTGTTCTCCCTGCAGCTGCTAGAGGGATCCTTCTGAGGCAAAAATCTTATCCTTTTATTACCCTGCTCAAGAACCTGCTGTGGCTCCCCATTGCCCAGGAAGAAGTCCAATCTCTGTATTAAGTCTACACAATCTCTGTCCCCAGCTCACTGCCTCTGTTCTTCCCCCTCTAGCCCTGCATCTTCCAACAGAAATATAATGTGAAGCACACACATCATTTAAAAATTTTTATAATTTTTTAAATTCTTTTTTCTTTATTTGTATTAGTTTCACATGTATCACATTAAAAAAAGAGAAACAGATCAGATTCTTTCAATAATATATTTTATTTAATGCACACTATCCAAGATATTACCATTTCAACATGTAATCAATATAAAATTTATTAATGAGATATTTTACTTTCATGTTTTTGTATTACATCTTCACCATCTGGCATGTCTTTTGCAGCATATTTCAACCGAATCTATATTTAGATTTCATAAAAAATACTGTTGAAAAAGCAGATTCTCATACTCAACTTGTTCCAAACCAAAGCTTTCCAATAACAGAATTAATTCATTGTCAGTTTTCAAGTTTTGGTTCTAATTAATTAGAATTAGATAATATTTAAAATCCTGCTCCTCTGACCCAGCAGCCACATTTCAGGGGCTGGTGGCTGTCACGTGGCACAGCATGGCTTGGGAGTCCAAGCCTGAGACGTCCAACAAGCTTCCCACGATGATGAAAACGCTCCGTGCCTGTGCCACCCGATATAGCATGGCTTTTGAGCACCGAGGAACTGAATGCTCGTGGTTTAATTTTCTTTGATTTAAATTTAAATAACCACATGTGGCCAGGGACCACCCTACTGGGGGGCACAGGTCTAGACACCCCGAGAAGACTTTATTCATCCAGATGTTGTGCAGCCGCTCTCAGCTCCAGCCTTGGCGTGTGCTATTTGCGCTGCCTGACATGTTCTGACTTCTCCCCAGTCTTCCTCTTGGCTGAGTCTCAAACACTGATCAGCTGTTGGGTGCCCCTCTTCTGTGGTCCCCTGTCATCCTCTTTTCTTCTCCATCCTATTTTTCTTGTAATTTGTTGTTCAGTTTCTCTCCCCAGATGGAGCATGAGCTCCACAAGGGTATATGGACCATATCTGCCTCGTTCGTCACTTTATTTTGAGTGCTTTGGGACTAGTGCTTAGTGGGAGTTCAAGAACACACATTGAAAGAATGAATGAATGAATGACTTGACACTGTCTGGGATCCCACCATTAGACAGAGTTATTTCCCCCATGGTTAAGTGTTGCCCTTCTCTGCTTGTCAAACTCGCCTCCTCTCTTTTCAGGCTAACAACTTTCCAATACTGGGCTAACAGCTACTACTTACTGAGCACTTCCCCTGGGTTAGGAGGCCCTAGAAGCACTTTCCGCCCATGAGCTCATTTCATCCTCCCATCAATCCTACAATGTAGGTGGCATTGTTGGCTGCATTTTAAAGGTGAGGAAACGGAGGCACAGAGAGGTTTAGTAACTTGTTCAAGGTCACACAGCCAGGAAGGGGCAGAACCAGAACCCAGGCAATTGGTCAAACTTGCTAGAAGAAATGACTTTCCCACTCATTTGAACACGCCACAGTGAGAAGTACACTTTACATTCAGGGCCAGTACATCCCAATACACACACTGTGGACCTGAGACACACCCAGCGGGGAAGGGATGCTGGCACAGGGACAGCCAGGACTGGGGCCCCATCAGCCTGCAGAGAATCCCCCGGGAGCCGGCGGTTGGCTAGCGTCTTGCCCTGGGCCGGCCAATTCTGTTTAAATGTGACAGGACAGTAGACTTGGGGGTTCTGGAAGAGAAGGGCAAATGCTAGAAGGAAGTCAAGCACCCTGGGCTCTGCTGGGTTCCCCCAGACTCACCCCCACGTGCACACCCAGGAGGCAGGTGTGCACACCTGTGCAGGTGTGCTCACAGGTTCACCTCCACGGGCAGGTGTGCGCTCACGCAGAGGCCTCCGCTCCCCACGCTCTCTGTTCCTAGAGGTGTTGTGTCCTGGAAATCCTTTCCCATCCCAGCAGTTCTTGGAAGCTGCAGCCAGTTTTCATTCCTGTCGTGAAGTTCCCACACAGACCCTGCCAGGAACATCTTTTTTCCATTTATCTCGGGCGTGGGAGAGGCAGCTGGGGGAGAGCCCGGCAGATGGCTCTGTGGCATTTTCATCTACACGACAGGCTCCTGGGCACGTACACCCTGGAAGCCAGATGTCTGGCTCGGAACTGGGCCCATGACCAGACCAGAGCCCCAGGAGTCTGGTAAGCAGGTGGGGCCCCCATCTGGTGCTCCCTGACCTGCCCCAATCCTGTCCCCCTGTGCTACGAGGCCAGGGGCCCCCTCTGCCTCCACCGCAGCAGCTCCAGCGTCTGGCCCAGAGCCTTGTCCCTAGCAGGTGTGTTAATTCAGATCCACCAGGAGCAGATGCCAAAACAGGACTAAACGTGCAAGGATTTTATTAGGGGAAATGCCTGAATGAGAGAACAGGGGGAAAAGGGAACCCGAACGATGGGAGAGGTGAGTCTCCGGAAATTTCTGCAGGACTCTTGGGGAATCCCTGGGTCAGTTATCAGCCAGTTTTGAGTCTCCTAGGAATGTTCTTCCGTGTTCTCCCTGCTGCTCGTAGTCTTGGTCTGAGAGCAGTTAGGGAAGGGTGGCTTCGGGGCCAGCCCCAGGGAGCCGAGCAGGGGCCTTGGCGAATGGCAGGCCCTTGTGTGGGTCTGCTTGGCTTTCCCTGGGCGCTGCAGTGACTGAGGGATGAATGGACCATGCAGGGAAATTCCTGTCAGCTTGGGAAAGACTGGTTACTTTTGGAGCAGGGGCCTTTCCCGAGGAGTTGAAATAAGAGAGAGCTGCTGCGGGAAGGGAGGGGCCCCAAGACCCTCTGGAGGTGCAGAGAGAGCAGAGTTGGGCCACCCTGGGCAGGGCCTTGATCCACATTGCAGTCGGGCTGGAGCCAGCCCTCCCTGCTGGCCTGACCCCAGCCGCTGCCGCCAGAGGTCACGAGCCCCCAGGCACCTTCCCGAGGGCCCTTGGCCTGCTGACTCACAGAAGACAGGAAAACACTGGAGCCTCAGAAGGAGACAGTCAAGAACTGTGTACCCTGAGATACTTATCACCCTACTTCCTAACTCAGAGCATCCCTGCAATTGGCCAGGGGCACGAGCCAAAGAGAAAACAATCCTTTCTCAGAGCCTCACTGGACATGGGGGCCAAGGGCAGGAAAGCAAAGGTTTGGCAAGGAGTGATGGAAAACAAAACAGACTGGATCAGCAAAGTCACAAGCCCCCTCATGTGAGAGAGTTAGTTAGTTCTTGAAGGGTTTTTAAGTGGGAACCTAAACATCATGGCCTCCAAGCCAAATTCGGAAATGCCAACTTTCAAAGCTGGTATCCGAGCAGCTGCAGGGATCCCAGCTGGGGAGGGGGGCAAGGAAGGGTCCCCCCCAGCTCCCCGCCCCCTATCTGATCCTCAGCACAGGCCTGAGCTGCTGGGGCCTTGTGGGTTTCACTGGAGGGCTGTTTGAGCCAGGCCTTAGGGTGGGGCCATGTTCTCTACCAGCACAGTGATGGCTTACCCACCCCCTCCTGCTTCTGGGGCCTCCCTGCAGTCACAGAGATGGGGGTCAGTGTTCGTCTGGCCTGGAGCTTGCCGAAGGAGGGCAGCAGGGAAGATGGGCAGGGGGTCCCAGACCCTGGGGGCCTGACAAGATGGAGGAAAAATCTGAAAGATGGGTCCTGGCTGGGGGCCCAAACACAGGAAGAGGTGCCTCTGGCTTCCCAAGGTGGGTGCAGGAAGGAAATGGGTTTGCATCAGAGATGGGGTGTGTGCCTTGGCGGCTCTGCAGCCAGCCGGCCAAGGGGCCTCAGGCAAGGGACTAAGCCTCTCAGTGACTCAGGGTCCACCTCTGCAAAATGGGGGTGTAGGCCCCTCCCTCTTGGCATTGTCAGGGGCTGTGTGAGACAGTATCTAGGAAGGCTCCAGCCCAGGACCCCTGCACACAGCAGGTGCTCAATGCATGCTTGTTGGACAAATGAATGAGGGAATGAAAGCCCCCAGCAGGCACTCAATGCATGCTTGTTCAACAAGTGAATGAATGAATGAATGAATGAAAGCCCTTAGGCTGGCCCCTGGCCCCCTGCAGATCCTCAGGGAGAGGAGGGGCGAGAAGAATGCTGGTGCCAGCACAGCCTGCACCGAGTCAGCACCCCCAGCCTCAGATGGACAGGATCTAAGGGTCCTCGGCCAGAGTGGGGGGTTCTTACAAGGGGAGCCGAGAGCCTCGGCTGCAGAGTGAGAGGCGAGCTCATTATGTGTGGCCTTTTTGATGAATTATAAATTGCCCCGGCCACATGTTGAGAACAGAGAGCGGAAGAGATGAGAAGCCGCTGGCGGACGTGTGCATGTTATTTCTGGAGTGTGGGTGTGTGCGTGTTATTTCTGGAGTGACAGGGATTCCGGTTCTCTCCCGGGACAACTGAACCTTGAGGCAGGGTGACCACGTGGACTCCCCGGGCTCAGAGGTGTCGGCCAGGAAACAGGAGAGGACCAGGAAATCAGGTGCCAACTCCTTTTAGGGGACTTGTCCTTGTTAGTTCCGGGAGCCCGGGGCTGTGTTACAGGTCTCACTGGCCACCTGCACGATCCCTTTACCATTTCTCACCATTTTCACTGCTTGCACGGCGTCCCAGTTGCCACCACTTCTCACCTGGATTTTTCCATAGCTTCCGCCCTTGTGCCCTCGGGATGCAGCGTCAACACAGCAGCCTGTAGAGACATCGAATAGGCGACGCCCTGGCTTGGCGCCCTCCAGGCTCTCCCCGGCTCCTTCCACGTCCCTGACCTGCTCCCTCTAGTCTCCCTGACTCCACCTCTTGCTTATCTCCCATCCTCACCTCTCTCTCAGCTGCACACCCTTTCTGCTAGCCTTCCAAGCCGGCTTTGCCTCAGGGCCCTTGCACAGGCTGTTTCCTCTGCTCGGAAGTCTCTTCCCACAGGTATTTGCTGATCCTGTTCCCCCACTTCCTTTGGGGCACCCCATCAAAGAGCCCTGAGCTCCCCACATAGAATGGCGGCCTCTTCTGCCCACGCACCCCCACACAGTACGTTTCCCCACTGCACCTCCCATCGCCTGGAGATTATTTATTGAGTCTCCCCTGACTGGAACGCAGCTGCGGGAGAGTAAGGACCCAGTTTCTTGAATCGTTAATGTCAGAACAGTGCCAGGCATACAGTAGGTACTTAATACATGCTGAACGAATGACTGTGAGATAATTCTGCCATTTATCAAGGACCCACCATGGGCCAGCACAGGGGGTGCTCAGGGAGCCCCGTTCCTGCCTCTGGTATCTTTGCGTCTATCCAGGGAGTGGGTGAGGCCCACAGCTGGGGTGGGGCCGGTCCCAGCAGTCCCTCAGGCAGGCCCCTCCAGATGGGCTCACTGCACCATCTCTATTCTGGCAACAAGCAGTGGGGTTGGGGTGCCATCATCCCATCTGGACTCTCAACTTCTCCATAAATGTCAACAGGGGGTGTCTGCAACTCGGTCCCTGCAGGCTTTCTCTCCCCCCATATTTGGGGCAGGCTGGAGAACACCCCAAAACCTCTGCCCTTGGGTGGGACAAACCTGAGGTGTGCTCACAGTGTCACCCAGAATGCATACCCTAACCCTAACCCTAACCCTGCTCGCTTAGCAATGTGCCCTGGCTGCCCTGTCCTGCCCTGCCCTGCCCTGCCCTGCCCTGCCCCATCATCCAGGGCTCACCTCCCAAATAAACCACTTCTGCATGAACGCTTGGCCTGGGGCTCCGGAGGGAGCTGGAGACACCGATGAGTAGGCAGAGATCTTCCCCGGGGGAAATACACTGGCTGCCACTTTGTCTCTCGATGGCCTCCAGCACAGCAAAGAAAACTCCCTAAATACACAGGCACATGGTGCCTGATTCCAGGTTCTTTATGTGATTTGACTCATTCAGTCCACACACACACCCACGAGACAGGTAACTACTATGACTTCCAGATATGTGGCTCTTTAGTAACATTCCAAGCATTGTCAAGAACAGCTAATTACTTGGAAACGATTCATGGGACAACTGCAAAATCCTGGACAGCTGGGCTAGAACCTGACCTTTAGTTTGCCCGTTCCATAGGGTGCTTGATATAAAAAATTGGATGAGTTGCCATCCCACATCTCACTCTTCTTGAGCATCAGACAGAAGAACTGGCAACTCTATATCCTCCAAGAGCAGTTTGTTGTCATGGGGTGATATTGTAGTTATAATACTTCCAGGGAATGTGAAGTTCTCTGACTGCTGCTTACCAGGCCCTTTGCTAAATGCTTTGCAAGATCTGTGTGCTTTAATCCTGCCAACAGCCCAGCACCATGGGGCTGAGCTCCATTTTACAGATGAGGAGACCGAGGGTCAGAGAGGCTCAGTAACTTGTTCAAGTTCCCACAGCAGCAAAGCAGCAGAACCAGACCTGATCATGAGAGATTTACTCTCTGATCCCCGTTCCCACTGGTCCCCACAAGGACTGTGTAGCTGTGGCCAGGAAGACACACAAACCCATGGATAAGTAAGGGACAACCACCCTCCTCCTCCAGTGCTCGACCATGGAAGCACAGATACTCTTCTCCATCAGTGACTGTTGCACAACTCTCCGGCTGCCTGGCCTCTTGCGTCTTTTCCTCTCTACATTTTTCACAACCTGCCAAGCCCTGCGTCCCAGAGCCACCGTCATGCTCTTCCAGCAACACTGTCACCCCTTATCGAGCCTCTGCAGGCTCTACCCAGGGACTAGCTTCCAAAAATATCTGTTGGCTCCTGCGTGAAGCTGAAGGGCAGAGCAGCCAGGAACTGGGGGATGGGATGGGGGGGTGGGCAGCAGCTGTGTGAGAGGATGGGAAATTTCATCCAAACTCCCAGAGTTCCCCAGCATGTCCCTCATCACCCCTGTTGGCCCCAGCCACAGGGAGAAGGCTCGCCGTGTGGAGGACATACAACCTAGTGCACTTGCCATCGGGAAGACATTCTCATAAAAGCCACTCGCCACCCTTCTGGAGATGATGCTGGCCTGATGGACGGTGCAAAAGAGCCTAATCAAGTCATGGGTGAGTGGAAATTGGACTTCTGATGGGGCCAGGAGCAGCTCTGCCATCATATGGGATGAAGGCAGAAGCCCCCTCCTCCTCCATTCCTTGAAGCCCACCATGCTATATTAACCCCCGATCTGCTGACCTCCCATCTCCTTCGGGACCACCCGGGCCACAGGGCACATAGATTCTCCCCGGGTGCTTCTGACCTTCCCATCCTGGGTCAGACAGAGGTGCTGCCCCGGGCTACAGCGAGAAGCGGGGAGGGTGTGGGCCAGCAGGGTGCAAAGTGGAGAACTTAGGGTCCTTGAGAATGTCCTGGACCCCCACCCAGTGCTCAGCAGGGCCTGGGGTCTCCTTGAGTCGGGGGCACGAGCACAGGGGGAGACCAGCCAGCCAAGGACGGCTGTGCCACACGGATCACAGACCCAGGCCGGGGGCGGGGGGTGAGGACTTGCCTGTGGCGTCAGCAGCACCACCGTCGCTGGGTATTGGCTAGGACGCAGGTCCAGAGAGCCCTCCCGATGCATGAGTGTGGAGGTCACGGTTCTTCCCTGCAACCTTGACCCCATCTGGGCCTTCCATGTGATTCCACTGCAGCTCATGGTGCTCCCCTCCTCCTCCTCCCTGTCTCCTTCTTGCACGGAAAGCAGATCCACCTGCACACCATGTTTGCAAATGTCCTGGCTGGTGGGACCTCGTGCACTGTCACAGAGCCCTGTTTGGTGGCTGCTGGTCTGCCTGGGGTCCCCTCCCCACCAAATGCCTATGGAGACTCCTCAAGATCCCATCCAGCCCCCGTGTTCCACAGAGGGGAGACTGAGACCCAAGGAGGGTGGGCGTCTCTGTGGGAGTGGGGGTGGGGGTTCTTCTAGCGCCTTCTAATAACTGGCCCTCTCACCCACGGCTGTATTGGCTGTAAGTTGCTCAACCTGAATTAGGATCTCGACCTTGACCCTTCAGTCGTGTCCAGCACACTGTGCTGCTGCTCGTCTTGAATAAGCTTTCTTTGACGAGTGGGGCCCCCTCGCTGCCTTTAATATTTGATGCATCTATCCACTGAGTACTTGATTTTGAATCTGGGGTGCTGGATGTTATGTGGCTGTTTGCTGTCCTTTGAAGACCCATAGACCACATTTTGTGTAAATGGTGATAAAGGCAAGTGGGAGTTTTTCTTAAAAGGACAAAAAAATAGCTCCACACAGCTTTCCATTGTGCGCATATGTGCAGGACTCCTGCTCCCAAGAGAGCTGCATCCTGGGTGGGTTTCTCTGGAAGACGGGCCGGAATGACTCAGGGCCCTGGAGAGAGACACCTCTGCTTTGCCGACTCACCTCTCAAGCCCGTCTGACTGTTGGCATCACTGCAACTGCCTGTTTGGGTAAATCTCAACATCATCCATTCATCCAGGCCCGGGGGATTCAGGATGAGTTAACCACAGGTGGGAGGAGGAGATGATGGGAAGCAGGGACCCAGTGCCCAGGCCCAGAGGAACAGCCAGGAGGGGCCCGGGGAGCATAGAGGCCAGAGCTAAACCCAGGGGACTGGGTGGGGGGAGCCTGGAGGGTGGGGCTGACTCAGCAAAGGCTCCCGGAAGAGGGGCCGTTGGGTGATCTCTGCTGGTTGAAAACTTCAGATGGTGCAGGGAGAATGTTCCTAAGTTAGAAAGCCAATGTTTCCACATTCTGTCAAGAACTTTCCACATGAAATCTCCTGGCTGTTGGTGAAATGCCAACACTGGGCCTTCCACCTGGTGACTCTTATTTGATTACCCTGGGGTGGGGCCTGAGAATTGGGATGAAAAACAATCTCCCCCTGATGATCTAGTTCACTGGCTGGCCTGGAGTCAGGACACCTGAGTTCTGCTTCCAACTCTGCTCCCATGTTGCTGGGTGAGGTTGGGGCAAGTTGGTTTCCTTTCTGTGCCTCGGTTTCCCTTTA
Source organism: Bradypus variegatus (assembly GCA_004027775.1). NCBI lineage: Eukaryota > Metazoa > Chordata > Mammalia > Pilosa > Bradypodidae > Bradypus > Bradypus variegatus. Next base: position 53,188 of record PVKY010000148.1, read on the forward strand.
TTTCCCCACACAGAGGAAAAATACACAGTAGAATCTGTTCCCCATCACTGGAGACACTGACAGCCAGCCAGCCCTCTGGTCAGCAGAGACCAGCCTTCAAAGCCGCCTGGAGCAAAAGCCACCCAGGATGCAGGGTTTTCTTTCTTTGTCCATCCTGGAGACAGCATCACCCCAACTCTAGGGGACCCCCTTGCCTTCTCCCATAGCCCGAGAGCTAAGACCATCACATGGTTCCAGTGCTTTCTAGAACCCTCTCGGCTCTTTGCAGATGGGCCCCAAACCCTCTGGCCTACTTTCCTGGCTCTCTCGCTCCAGCTGCAGCCCTGGGGCCTGGGGAGCTCATGATCTGGCTCAACCAGCCACATCGGTGTGTGCCCCAGTTTCTTCAGCCTGTGGGTTTCAGTGCCCTCCTGTGACCTGGAAAACCAGAAGCCAGGGACCTCATCAGAGGTGGTTGCCATGGAGATGTCTGAGATTTGCTCCCCGCATCTTCATGGGATGGAGCCAGCCTTTTGGGCAGGTGTGCTGGGCACAGCTGGAGGGTCAAGGTTGAGATCCTAATTCAGGTTGAGCAACTTCCAGCCGATACAGCCCTGGGTGAGAGGGCCAGATAACAGACACCCACCCTCCTCTGTGGAACATGGGGTCTGAATGGGATCTGAGGGGTCTCCACAGGCAGTTGGGAGGTCCCCAGGCAGACCAGCAGCCACCAAACAGGGCTCTGTGATGGTGCACAAGGTCCCACAAGCCAGGATGTTTGCAAACAGTGTGCAGGTGGATCTGCTTTCTGTGCAAGAAGGAGCAGGGGAGGAGGGGAAGGGGAGCACCATGAGCTGCAGCGGAATCACATGGAAGGCCCAGCAAGGGTCAGGGTTGCAGGGAAGAACCGTGACCTCCATATTCATGTGTTGGGAGGGCTCTCTGGACCTGCGTGCCAGCCAATACCCAGCGATGGTGGGCAAGTCCTCGTCCCTCTGGCCTGGGTCCGTGGGGCTTGTGGCACAGCTGTCCTTGGCTGCCTGGTTTCCCTCTGTGCTCGTGTCCCTGACTCAAGGATTGCTCCAGGCTGCAGGTGAGGCTCAGGTCTGCCAGCAGGTGAGGCCGAGCCTGGAAGGGCTGCAGCATTGGGGGGAGGGGGGAGCACCCCTCAGGGATGGCGGCCGTAGACAGGATAAACCCAATCAGGAGAGCACTGTCACACATCTGCTTATTGAACCCAAAGCAATGGGGAAGGAGAGCAGTAAACACCTGCTCAGAAACCCCCATCACTGCCACCTAGCAGCTGTGCAGCCCCAGGCACACCCCCTACAGTCTCAGATCTGGTGGCTCATCTCTAAACTGGGAAATCACATCCAGTGTCCATGAGCTACAAGGATGGATTTGAACCTGGAGAGAGCCAGCTCCACAACAAGCAGCCACCCCAGGACTCACCACCGGGGACCTGGAGACACTGGCAGAAATCCTGAGACACTTCTGGTCTGTTTGACTCGTGGCTTTCTTCTTGTGCTCTCTGCAACTAAATGTCGGTCGTTTTTCTTCAGGGTCTGGGGGGAGAGGGCTGGGAGGAACTTTTCTGGGGTGCTTTCAGCCCCTGTTTCCTTACCTTTATTTCCTCCCCATGATGAGCTCTGGATCCTGAGTCTGGTTCATATTTGCTGAAGATTGGATTCTCGATTCTCTGCCCTTGTGTGGAAATTCTACGGCCAGACATGGTTCGCTATAACAACCGCAGCTGAGCATCACGCTTTACCAAAACCCAGTCCCAGCACCTGCCACCAAACCTCTCCAGTCTCCACTTTCCATGGCGCCTTCATTCTCTGTTTTGGGGGTGCTGCAAGGTAGGCGTTGATTCATCGGCCACTCACTGAACCCACGTTCGCTATCTGGGATTTACAAACACTGTCGGGTTTTCGAGGCCTGACTCGGTGCTGGGGACACAGCAACGATCAAGACACACAGGATGGGTTTTGGGGCGAGAACCGGCCCTTGAAGAACTCACACCCCCATTCTGGATCCTGGGCTGCCTCTCGCTTTGGCTCCGTCATGTTGTTGGAGCCACCTTCACACACCCTTCCCCCATAGCGGGCAGGTGGGCAGGGGCCACGTCTCCGTCATCCATCTCGCCTCCCGGGCACACGCTTGGCACGGGGAAGGGACACAGGCTGGAAGAGACCCGCCGCCTTCCTACAACTTCCCTCCCGCCCAGGACAGGGCCAGGTGGGTATACCCAGGACACCTTGCTTCCAAAACCGGCCACCAGCATGGTGACTCCCGCGCCCCGTCAGAAATTGGCTTTCTTTCTTCTTTTTTTTTAACTTCTGCTGACAGCCCAAGAATCCTGTGATTTATACGATTAATATGAGAAGCAACATCATTATTCTGTTAATATATTATTCATTTCGCTAGTGAGCTACTCTCCCCGCGTGCGAGCTGGCGCCCCCCTCCCTGCTCTTTTAATAGAGCCGCATTTTAAATGGCAGAACAGGACATTAAACATGCATAAGATGTAATCTCATTTCCAATGCACTCTTCCAGCCGGATCCTCCGCCTTATAAGCATAAAATCAACAACCCTGCCCGGTCGGATCAGACCCACTCCGGGGGTGGGCAGCCTGGAACAAAGTGGAGCTCTAACTAAGGAATACATTAAAACTTCTGATTGCCCCCCACCCTGGGCGAGGGGACTCAGCCCTGGATGGTGGGGTCCCTCTGGCCCCTGCCAGCCATGCCCCCCAATAATGGGATGGTCGGGGAAAGAGCTTTGGAAGGGCTACCCTCTGAGAGAGTCACGCCCTCCTCTTTGGCTTAATTAAAAGCACTTTGGATGGCTGCAGCCTTCCTGATGAGCCCCATCCTCCCTTATAGATGGTAAATCAAACCATAAATCCAGCCCTGGAGCTGAGGCTGCTGCACTCAGGGGCCCGCAGAAGCGGACTCGACAGCCGGTGCTGATGGAGACGTGTTCTTGACACAAGGTCGGATGAGAGATGCTTGGGAGCTTTGGAATGTTCCAGAAGCACTGGGCCAGCAGACTTTTCAGGCTCCCTTAGTTTTTCTTGTTTCAAGCGCTGGAAGATTGGGAGGAGGGGGCTAGAGCACAACCTTTACACCTTAGAGGCTGCAGCCTAAAGTGTGAGCCCCCACCCCCACCCCACCCCCTGCTTCCCACCGCCTTTGCCCCTCACTCCCTCTGGGTCTCAGGAGCCACACTGCGGAGGGAAGGGGTTGGCCCCGAGGTTGTGTCCACCGTGGCATCCTGTGAGTCTCTGATCCTCGACGGCACCCACCAACCCTGGCCACCACAGCCAGCCGTTCCCAGCAGTCTCCGCCACACCCGAGGGCTGGGGTCCTGTCTTCCCAGCCTCGGCTCAGCCCCCAGATGTGCTCTGTTGGGGAGTGGCTAACTATGTTGCTCTGGAATCTGGAGTCCTGGGTTCAAAGCGCAGAGAGATAAGTTCAAGTCCTGACTCCCATCCTGGGTGGGGGGCTCCTATGTAAATCAGACCATGGAAAATCCTACTTGGATGAGGCCAAGCTGGGTGAGGATGGGCTTAATGCAACACAGCTGAAGGCCCTGTAAGCACAGGAACTTCGGACGCAGATAGGACAAGCCAGAGGAGAGGAGCGGCCATGTGTGGGGCTCCGAGATTCCCCTACAGCCCAGGACACCAGGACTGTAGTAAGCCAGCGTGGGATGCCACAGGGCCTGTGGACACCTGGATTTGGGCCTCCAGCCTCCAAACTGTGAACCAGGAAATTCCTGTTGTCAAATGGACCAGGCTGTGGTATTTGTCATAGCAGCTGCAGCAAACTGAGCCGCTGAGAAACGTGCTTGGTGCCTGCAGACAGCAGCCAGAGCCTGTGGCCTAGGCAAGAACCAGCCTTCCTTGGGTGGGGTCTCCTTCTCTGGGGGCAGGCTCTGAGGACCTTGGCGGCAGAAGGAAACATTACAGGGCGTAGGGCCAAGGTTTGGGTGGGCTGGCCTGGGACCCCGATGCCTGGGTCCAGCTTCCCCAGGCCCGCTGCCTGGTGATGGCTTGTGGACCGGAGGGGCTCTCTGCCGCAGACCCTCCTGGCTCCCAGGTCGGCCCACTGTGTGGCCAGGGAAGTCCCCAAACCTCCCTGGAACCCAGGAACAGCGGCTGGGCTGAAGGGCTGCTCGAGCTAAACACGCCCCATCAGGGGGTCCCTGATAGCCCATTGCTGCCCCAAGGCGGCTTGAGTTATGCCCAGGCCTGGCTCTGCAGCCTGGGGAGCCTGGTCTTAGGCTCAGTAAGTGACAGACTCAGCTCCGTGTCAGAGGGACCCTTGCCCTTTGCCTGGCAGCACCTAGATGTTCCAGCCACACGTTACTCTCCCCACTCTGATCTCTGTCTCTCTCCCCCTCCTCTCTCTCTTTCTTCCCCCCCTCTCCCTCTCTCCCCCTCCCCCCTCTCCCCTCCTCTCTCCTCCAACCCACTCTCTCCCTCCTCTCTCTTCAACTCCTTCCCTCTCTCCTCCTGCCCCTTCTCTACCCCTCCATCTTTCTTCCCCCCTCCTCTTCTCCGTCCTCCCTCTCCCATGCACTCCTCTCTCTCCCCACCTCCTCTCTCTCCCTCCCACTCTCTCCCTCTTCCCCTATCTCTCCGTCTCTTTCTCTATCCCTCCTCCCTCCTACCCCCATCTTCTCCCCCCCCCCTCGCTCCCTCTCTTACTTTCTCTCCTCCCTCGCATCACTCCCTCACCCCGTCTCTCTCCTTGCCACCCTACTCCTCCCTGGTAATGAGTCCCCAGGAGATCCATGTGAAGTTGTCACCTTCCTGTGGGCAGACCCCTGGCCCACTTGGCTCTGCCAAGTGCGGCCCTGACTCATGGTTTCCACGGGAACGACACTTGTGCTAACAGCCTTGGCTTGTCACCAGGGCAGATGGCGACCACGACAACCACTCGGGCCACATCCAGCTGCAGTGGCAGCCAGAAGGGACAGGGGTGCTGAGTGGTGTCTGCTCTCCTTCCCCCCACCCCCTGGGTCCAGCCTGGAGCCCTGAGCCCCAGAGGGGACCCCTGTCACCTGCACAACGCCAACTGGGATGTTAGGGTGCAGGAGGAGCCCTGGGTGGGGACTCTGGATGGGCCATGTCGGCTGTGCACACTGCACCGGGTCGTCTCTGGGCTGGAGGATGGGGACCCCCTGCTGGTGGGGAGAAGCCACTGGCTCCTGGAGAGGGGCCTTACCTCTACTGTAGGGCCTCTGGGCTTGGAGGGGCTGTGAGAGTCTCCCGGGGTCACTGGAACGAAGCACCAGAAACTCGGTGCCTTGAAACAACAGGCATTTATTTCCCGGCAGGTCTGGAAGCCAGAAGCCAAAATCAAGGTGTCAGCAGAGCCATGCTTGCCCCAAAACATCCTTTAGGGGGTGCTCCTTCCTCTCCTCCTCCAGCTTCTGGGGGCCCCAGGCACTCCCTGGCTGGGGGCAGCGTCACTGCAGTCTCTGTCTCTGTCGGTACCTAGCCATCAGCACCTGGCTGTCTGCACCTGGCCATCCGCACCTGGCCATCCACACCTGGCCATTCACATCTGGCCATCCGCACCTGGCCATCCACACCTGGCCATCAGCACCTGGCTGTCTGCACCTGGCCATTCACACCTGGCTATCCTCACCTGGCCATCCACATCTGGCCATCTGCATCTGGCCATCTGCACCTGGCCATCCTCACCTGGCCATCAGCACCTGGCTGTCTGCACCTGGCCATTCACATCTGGCTGTCCTCACCTGGCCATACTCACCTGGCTGTCTGCGCCTGGCCATCCGCACCTGGCTGTCCACACCTGGCCATACTCACCTGGCTGTCTGCGCCTGGCCATCTGCACCTGGCCGTCCACACCTGGCCATTCACATCTGGCCATCCTCACCTGGCCATCCGCACCTGGCCATCAGCACCTGGCTGTCTGCACCTGGCCATTCACACCTGGCTATCCTCACCTGGCCATCAGCACCTGCCTGTCTACACCTGGCCATCAGCACCTGGCCATCCTCACCTGACCTTCCGCACCTGGCTGTCTCCTCCCTGGGTGTCCCCGCTTCGATGTCTCTTCTCTGCTTATAAGGACACCTGTCAGATTGGATTAAGGGCCCTGCAGATGCCAGTATGTCACCTGAACTAATTATATGAGCAATGATCCTATTTCCAAATGAGGTCGGCTCTTGAAGGTCTGGAGGCCTTTTTGGGGGACACAATTTACCACCCAACAGTGGCTAGAGCTCCCCAAAGTGCAGGTGCCAGGAGGGAAGAAGCTGAAGCTGACAGCCACCCCAAAGGCCACAGCTGGTGTGGTTCCTTCCCACACTGCTTGGGGCAGAAGGCACGTGCCCCGAGATGAGCGAGCAACAGGCTGCGTTTCACTGAGGCACCACTGGGACCCCCACGTTGTCCCCGCTTAGGGATAAGAGAACTGGGTTTGGGGGAGCCGAATGATCTGTGCAAAGTGGATGAGCTACGCCAACTCCCCTCTGAGGCACCCTGCTGCGACTTGGCAGGGATTTCAGAGGACCCTGTTGTAGTTGCTCCCCACAGCGTTCAGAGGAAAGAAAGGGCAAATTGTGGGTGAGGGAGGACATGGTGTGGGAAGGATGTCGGAAGCACTGCCTTCGGTCCTGGAAACTTCTGGGTCTCCTGGAGCAGCAGCCGCTTCCTCACTGCAGCTGCCCTGGCAGCCTTGTCCACGTGTGCCATTGGCTGCCTCGACCTCCCCTGGGTGACTATGTGGCCTCTGTCATATCTGCCTCCCCCGACTTTGGATTCCTAAGAAGCCCCTCGCCCCGTGCCTGTACTCTGGACCCAGCAGCCCCCTAAAGGCCCCCAGGGGCTGCAAACTGGAGTCTGGGGGCATCAACTCCTGGGGGGTGAGCTCTGACCAAAGGAGCTAGGAAATGGGATGAAGCTGGCAGAGAAATTCCTGCTTCTGAGGGATCACTGGGAGCAAGGCTTCCGGTCCAGCCTGTCCGGGAACATCCATCACAGCCGAGCTACCTGGGCCATCTCTGCAGCCCGTGAAGCAGCGCCCAGCTTGGGCCTGTGTCGTTTTGCATCCGTTTCCACCTTTCTCTGCTTCATGGCCCTCTGTCCTCCCTCTCCCAGCCCTGGGTTTGCACCTTGCGGAAATACATTAGCACTCAAAGCTTGCCTCCCCCTCTATTTTCCAGAAAATTGGAACCAGGAAAGACATGGTCTTCCCCATCCTACAGAGAATGACATTTCTCAAGAGGTGGGACAGCAGATGACAGCCCAGGCTTTGAGGTTGAAATGTGGTATTCAAATCCAGACTCCTCCGCTCAGTGGCTGTGTGACCTGCACAAGTCATTTCAACTCTCTGAGCTTCAGCTTCCACCTCCGTAAAGTGGGGATGACAAACCCGACCTCACGGGGTTGTTGGAGGATGGAACGAGCACTTAGCACGGGGCTGTCCAAAGTGGATGCTCCATAAATGGGAATTATTGCCAGATGCTAAAAGCACAACACTGCACTTCCCCAACAAACCTAGGCCAGGAGAACACCAGGGATCACTATTTACCTGAAAAAATGTGGAAAGTCACATTTTTAGGATCGACAAAGCCAAGCTCCAATTCGATTTGGAGCCCTGCGTTTCAAGCTTTGGAATTTATATTTCTTAGAGTTGGATGATGACACCTAACACGTCAAGCAGGTGTCATGTGGCAGAAGCTGTGCCAAGTACTTTGTGTGGGTTATCTCACGTTATCCTCACCATAACCCTGTGAGAGCTGCAATCACATTCCCCACTGAAAATAAAACTGGAGATGGGAAAACTGAGGCCCAGAGACATTGAATGCTTGCCCAAGGCCACACAGCAGGTGAGAGGAGCAGCTGGAACTCCAGCCATCTAAGCCCAGAGCCTTTGTTCTTCACAAAAAAGAAGAGGGCCTCTTCTTCCTCTGTCTGGCAAGAAGCATTTGTCTTCAGAAGGGATAAATATTTGGTCTCATCTCTTCAAAAATGGAAAAGTCTTCCATGTCAAGTAGTGAGTTCCTCAACACGAGGGGTATGTAAGCAACACAAGGAGCTGTGCTGCCCCCTGCAGGGATACTGTAGCCTTGTCTCCTGTATAGACTTGTATCAACTAACTGTAAGACCCTTACATTTCAAATGTAATTGGATAATCTGACATTCTGTGTGCAGGTAAAAGAGTTTTGTGATTTAATACGTCTTTTCTTTTTTAGGACTGAGGTTCATTTCATTTGTTCAAAGTCTCCTATTTAGCATCTGTGAGTTGATATATTGGTGGTTTGGGGAGCTGTCTGGGTTACAGGCTTTCCCTGTTTACAGACACAGGAGGTGGCCTGCCTTCCAGACGTTCAAACATCTGTTTCCACACTGGGTAGTCTTGGAAACCCGAGGGCTTTCCCTGGGGTGGGGAGACAGTCCTTTTCTCCCCTGCCTCTCAGCCCCAGTCAGGGCCTGCCATTCACTGGCCCCTGCCTCAATTGCATGGTGGGACCACCACTCCTGCCCAGTCCCCTAGTATTTCTGGGGGTCCTTGGGTGCCCCCCTAAGGAAGCATCTGCCATTTCCTTCTTCTCTTTCTCTGGCTGAAGCCCCTCCAGCTTGCAAGGCTGTGGGGAGCTGCCCCAGGCTGGGGAGGCCCCCACCCCATTGCAGCTGCTTCCTCTGGGCCCCTGAGAGGCACCACCCCATGTCTCAGTGACTTAGCACTGTGAAGGCTGATTCTGTGCCCATGCCACAGCCCGATGTGGGTGACCAGGGGTGCTTTGCTCCGTGGTGTCACTCCAGGGCCCAGCTCCTTCCATCGAGTGGCACCACTGTGCCCAAGGGCCTCAGAATCCTGCCTGTCCCCAGGGAAGGGAGAGACCTGAAAGACAGTTTACAGGCCATGCCCATGTGAGCCCACCTGCAAGGGAGGTTGGGAAGTGCAGTCCAGCTGTGTGTTGAGGGCACACACGCCAGGCAGTTTCTGCTGGAAACACCAATGCACAGAGACTTCCACCAATGCACAGGCCTGGAGGGGAGAGCCGGTGGGGAGGGCTAGAAGGGAGAGAGAAGAAGAGGAGACCAATCCTTGCATGAGGAGCAAGGAGGCCCTGCCCACTTCCTCTGCACTGGCCCTGGGCCCATGGAGCCAGCACTTGTGCTCAGCAGCAAGACGAACGGGTTGTTGCTGCTCAGCCCCCTGCCCCATGAGACCTGGGCCTGGGGCAGCAGGTGGGGCAGAACTGAGGGCTGGACCCAGAGCTGCTGCCACAGGGCTCTGCCCTCTTCCCTGGGCCAGCGTGCCTGGGCGGCCCCCTCCCCAAGACCCTGGCCCAGCTCCCACTGGCCTGTGTTTGGGGGCAGGCAGGTCCCACTCCAGGCTCCAGGCCGACCCTCCCACCCTCCACAGCAACCAGGCAAGACCCGGTGCAGGAAATGAGCTCTGGTCTGTCTGTGCACTGTGGACATTGGAAACGAATATTTCTCCCCAAATAATAGCATCGACAGCAACTGTGCCAGTTTGTATATATTATGTCCCCCCAAAAGCCACATTCTTTAAGGCAATCTTGTAGGGGCAGACATAATAGTGTTGATTAGGTTGTAATCTTTTGATTGTTTCCATGGAGATGTGACTCAATCAACTGCGGGTAAAACATTTGATTAAATGATTTCCACGGAGATACAGGCCCCGCCCATTCAGGGTGGGTCTTGATTTAATCACTGGAGTCATATAAAAGAGCTCACAGACAAGAGCTCAGAGTAGCTGAGAGGGACATTTTCGAGAGAAGCTAAGAGCTTACACTGACGCTGACACTTGGATATGCTTGGAGACATTTGCAGATGCTGGCCCAGAGTTTGCTCCAGAGGAGCTAAGAGAGGACCCTGATGCTTAATGCACAGGATCTGAAGAAGCTAACAGAGATCCAGAGAATTTTGGAGGAAGCCATTCTGAAACGCAACCTGGGAGCAAAGGACCAGCAGATGCCAGCCACGTGCCTTCTCAGCTGACAGAGGTGTTTCGGACACCACCGGCTTTTCTTCAGTGAGGGCATCCTCTTGTTGATGCCTTAGTTTGGACAGTTTTATGGCCTCAGAACTGTAAATTTGTAACTTAATAAATCCCCTTTATAAAAGCCAGTCCATTCCTGGTGTTTTGCCTAACAGCAGCTTCAGCAAACCGGAACAGCAACCTAATTCAAACTGAGCCTGCGTCCAGTGAACTCTCCCTACGGAGCCTGCCTGAGAGGCCAAGACTTGTCGGCAGAGCTGAGCAGGGCACCAGGGGCAAAGCTGGACAGAACCCAGCCCAGGAAAATGGGGTGCCGGGATTCACAGGGGCAGTGAGGGTATGTGCCGGCCTGCTCAGAGCAGATGGGAGTGGCTGCCCAGATGGAATGGATGTGCTTGCTGGCTGCTGGCCTGGAAGCTCGGCCAGGTGGCTGGACAGCATCGCCTTGGGGTGCTAAAGCTCTGATCACCTCCTGTTCGCCCGGTTGGTGAAGGAGGGATCCCCCGCCCCGAATAGAACAAGATGGCCAAACAAGACCCCTGACACCAGACGGATGAAATCAAACACAAGTTTACTAACTGAGCATTCTTGCAGCCCCAGAGGGGGGCACATCCACCCCACAGGACCACGGGGGGCTTGTTGGGGATTGAATCACGTACCCCACAGAAGACACATTTGTCCAAGTCTGTGTCCCTCTGGGTGTGGACCCCTTTGTAAGTGGGACCTCTGAAGACATTAACAAGGACAGGAAATCTGGACAGTGACAAGAAGACTGAGCAAAGGAGAAGCCAGCAGAAGCCATGCGATGGGAACTCGAGGGCAGCAATGAAGAGATCATGCGTGTACCGGCAGGACCCGGGGGCAGCAGCTATAAGAGCAACATGATTCCAGGTCTTGGTATCTTCCACTCAGGTATATATAAATACAGAGAGATAAGTTGTCCCCCCTCCCCACTTCTGCTCCGGGCAGCTTGCCACAGTCCCCAGCAACACTGCCTATGTGAGGGTGAAGGGAAGGAGAAGGAACAAGTCATCTCCAGATAGTGATCAGACGCACATCCATCAGTGTCTGGGTGTTCTGAGCTACTGCAGGATTCTTTAAGTGTTTGCTGAGTGCCTCAGTGTCCTTCTGCATTTGCTCTAGGGTGAGCCACATGATTGGGTCACTCATCTGCTGAATCTCAGGGCCGGAGTGGAGATGCGAGCCAAGGAACTCCAAGGATGACAGCCAGACAGCGCCAGGACAGTACAGAACCCCAGCCTTGCTGACTGATGCCTTGGTTTGGAATTCTTGCACCCCACACTGTGGGATGATACATTCCTGTTGTTGAAGCCAACCCACAGTGCCTGGGGAACTAAGACAGGGCTGTTCTCAGGGACAGAAGGAACCAGCAACGGCCACGGGAGGCTCTGCAGTGACACAAGGGTGGGGTTGCTCTTGGTTCCCACGGGAGGACGGGATTAGCTTGTTAGAATAATTTCACAGGCCGGCAGAATGGTGAACCCCACTAGGCTGAGGAGCCAGTGGGGTGCACTGACCCAGCAGGTACAGGAGCCAGGTGGTGGGGAGACTTTCCCATGGGGTGGGGAACTCGGCTGGGCCTCTCGGGCCCCATGAGGCTAAAGATGTGACATTTGAGGCCTTGCATCACACCCTACCAGGGATTTTCCCGAGGAGGAGGCTGCCTCTGGGTGGAAGTACTCCCCTGGGCTCCTGAGCCAGCCGAGTTGGCCAAGCCCAGTGGCCGAGAGGGTGCCCAGGGGGACCTGACCACAATCCACCTGGGGCTCCCCAGCTCTGAGACTGGGCTCCTACCTCGATCCTGGACACTCCGGGGTTAAATGACATGGGACAGGGTCACACAGGCTCAAGCCTTGGCCCCACCAGCTGTGTGACCTGGGCCAGTCCATCACCCTCGCTCAGCCTCCATTTTCTCACCCATCAGGCAGGGGCAACCCAACAACTTGCAAGACTGGAGGGATTAGAAAGCACACGGGCAGTGTCGGCACCAGGAACATCTGCAAAGCTTGTGGCTAGTGTCACGGTGACGGGGGTGCCGTGGAGGAGGAGATGGCACCCAGACCCCTACCTGGCCCTGCCCAGCTGGATCTGAAGGAATGAAGGGACAGGAATGTCTCTTCCAGATGATCCATTTTCAGAAAACCTTTCCTGGATCCAAACTCTGCAGGTCTCATCTGCAAAATGAATAGAGGAGGCCCCCATGCTTGGCAACATCGGGGTGGTACGTCTGAATCATCAGAGGTCTTTGAATGAGGACAGGGACACAGGTTCCTCCCACACACTCCCCAAAGCCGGTTCTTAGCAGGGTGGGTGGGTGCTTCTCCAGGGCATTCGCAAGCTGTAGCCTGTTGAAACCCCATGAGACTCCAGGGGCTATGCATTAGTCAGCATTCTCCAGGGAAACAGAGCTGACAGGAGACACGGTTGTGAGTGTGTAAATACTATGATATTTATTATAGGAATTGGCTCATGTGACTGTGCAGATTGACAAGTCTGAATTCCATAGGGCAGGCCACAAGCTGGGAACTCTGATGAAGGTTTCAATGAGTTCCTCGGGAGAAACCGGTTGAATTAGAGACAGGAATTCTTCTTTCTGACTGCTAAAATCCCCAGTTCTCTTTTTAAGGCCTTCAAATGAATGGCTGAGACTTCTCTCATTGCTGAAGGCAATCTCCTTTGTTAATTGTAGATGCAATCAGCCATAGATGCAATCAATGAACTAGTGATTTAAATCCACATAATCCACTCCCAGTAACAATCAGGCCAATGCTTGCTTGACCAGACTACTGGATGCCATGACCTGGCAATCTGACACATGCACTTAACCATCACAGGCTAACTTGCCTCCCACATCCCCTCCAGCTCTGATATTCTACATCTTCAGGATAATTTCATTCTTTGAACAGAACTATAAATGTTTGCTCTGAGATAGCCTTAATGACCATCCTCCCACCTCATTTTACAGAGTAGGAAACTGAGGCTCGGGGAGGGGGACGTGTTCGAGATTATGCAGATCCATGGCTCGTGCCATTAAGAAGGCCATGGCCCTGGGCCTGTCTGTCCTTGTCCTTCTCTGTGGCCACACTTGGTCCCCAGATCCTGGTCCTCAACCCAAACCTGTGTATCTGTTAGGGTTCTCCAGGGAACAGAACCAACTGGAGATGTGTGTGTCTATACTCAGAGACTGATTTTAAGGAACGGGCTGTGTGATCATGGAGGCTGGTGGGTGTGAGATCTGTAGGCAGGCCGGCAGCCTGGAAACTCAAAGAGGACTAGATGGTGTGGTTTTGAAGCAGAATTTCTTCTTTCTGGAACCCCCCGTTCTTGACTTTTCAAGCCACCAACAGATCGGATGAGGCCCACCCACATTACTGAGGTTGCCAAGTGAGATAACACTTCACACCCACGTGGTTGGTTTTTTTTAAAGGAAAATAACGAGCATTGGTGAGGAACCCTTGTATGTTGTTGGTGGGAATGTAAAATGGTGCAGCTGGTGTTGGAAAACAGTCTGGCAGTTCTTCAGCAGGTTAAGTACAGAATTACCATATGACCTAGCAATTCTACTTCTTGGTATATACACCCAAAAAACTGAAAGCAGGAATTGAAACAGATATTTGCAGCATTATTCACAATAGCAAAAAGGTGGAAGTGACACAAGACTCCATCGACGATGAATGGATAAACCAGATGGGGTCTAAACACACAATGGAATGCTATTCAGCTGTGTAAAGGAATGAAGTTCTGATCCATGCGACAATATGGATGAATCTTGAAGACACCATGTTGAGTGAAATGTCAGGCACAAAAGGACAAATGTATGATCTCACACAGGCAATAACTAGAATATGCAAATTCGTAGAGACAGAAAGCACATAACAGGTTACAAGGGCAGGGAGGGGGGCAGGGGGGAGTTAAGGTTTAATGGGGTCTGAGCTTCTGTTTGGGAGGATGGAAAGTTCTGGAAATGGATGGTGGCAATGGTTGCAAAACATTCCGAATGTCATTAACACCACTGAATTTTATGCTTGAAAGCCACTAAAATAGGAAATTTTACACTGTATACATATCACCACAATAAAAATTAAAATGAAATGTGGCTGCCCTCATATACATGGGTCCCTGGGAGAAAAGTCTACTGCAATCCAAATTTTAAATATATAGAAAAAATAAAAAGCAGTGTTGGTGTTTCCATCACAGAAAACGATCACCAACTTGCTTGTGGTTTTGGAGACAACCTCTCAGCTGAAGCACCTCACAGTTCCAGGGAATTCAAGGACAGACCCGTATGGCAGAAAGAAGGGGCAGTAAATGCTAAGAAGCACCCATCTTTGACACAACCAGCATCTGAAATCCTGTCTTGGGTGGGGGTAGATTTTTTAAATCCATGGGGAGATGGGGAGACTTCAGAAAAGGGGTCAGGGGCTGCTTCTCAATGCCTTCTTGCCTTGCAATAAAACCTACTTCACCTTGGAACTTGGTACCTCCCTCCTCTGAGCCCTGCTTTGGGCCATTGGGTGCCACTGTCCCAGAGGGCTTCCCTCCCGCTTCGGGGGCTGTGCCCTTACTGGGGAGATGGGTGTGAGGGGCTCTGGAAGGGTCCCAGGAGGAAATCTTGCCAAGAAGTTCAGGCCATAAAAGAAAAGATCAGAGGAGCCTCCGCACCCCACGATGCCACAGAATCACACGGCAGAAGGAACCTTAAATGTATTCACCTGCATGAGCACTGCCTCTCTCTGTGCGGACACCCAGAATTGAACCCGTACCCCACAACTGGCACTGGCCCTTGGTGGAAACGTGGGGACGGCCAGCTGGGAATCCCTGCCTCCAAGGGCCCAAATAACCCACCTTTGGAAGCTGTAGGAGTGTCATAAACCAGCTCACCTGAGCTGAGCCAGAAATTCAGGCTTGTGCAAGGCTGCAAACCAAACCCCGTCCTCCTGGGAAGCAGCCCAGGTTGGCTTCCCGGCTGGGAGATGAGGTGACTGGGGAAAGTTGCAGTAACTGCAACACGAGCAAGGTGCCTTAAAGCAGCAGGAGTTTATTCTCTCACTGTTCCAGCTCCAAAATCAAGGTGTCTGCTGGGACATGCTCCCTCTGAGGGCTCCAGGGAAATCCTTCCTGGCCTCTTCAGCTTCTGGTGGTGCCGGCAATGCTTGGGGCTCCTTGGCTTACGGACGCATCACTCCAGTCTCTGCTTCCATCTTCCCATGGCCTCTTCCCTGTGTCTGTCTTTGTGTCCACATTTCCCTCTTCTTCTAGGGATGACAGTCATATTGGATTAGGGCCCAGCCTGGTGCAGTATGACCTCATTGTCATGTAACTAATTCCACTTGTGATGACCCTATTTCCAAATAAGGTCACATTTTGAGGGACTGGGGTTGGGACTTGAACAGATCTTTTGTTGGGGGGATGGACATAAGTCAACCCACGGCACCCCAGAACTCTCTCTGCCGTCCTGGTTGCCCTAAAGGGAGGGTTCATGCTTGGCCCCTCTGGTTGCCCACCCTCCGTGCATCTGGTGGTCCCCATGCAGCACCCCCATCTAATCCCCTATGACAACCCGGGGAGGTGGGTAACAGGATTAGTGAGGTCTGCAGGCTCCAGCAGACCCTGATTCCTTCCTGGGATTGATCCAGGCTCGTGGGGCCAGAGGCTTCATTGGGCCGGGGTCTGTCTCCCACTGCCATGAGAGTGATGATGATTGTACAATTAAGTGAAGATAATAAGAGACATTGATACATTGATTGTTTATCTTAGACAATATATGCTATGTGAAATTAGGAACCCCCTATTTAATAAATCAAGCCCTCAATCTTGAGGTTTGCTCTTGTGACTCTTAGAGCTTTAAAAGGGAGGCTAAGCTTACTATAATTAGTCACCTCCGGTAAACTGCTTTTGTTGCTCAGATGTGGCCTTTCTCTCTCTAAGCCCAACTCTGCAAATAACTTCATTAGCCTCCCCCCTATATGGGACATGACTCCCAGGGGAATGACTCTCCCTGGCAACATGGGACATGAATCCTGGGGATGAGCCTGGCATTGAAGGATTGATAGTGCCTTCTTGACCAAAAGTGGGAAAATAAAAGTAACAAAATAAGGTTACAGTGGCTGAGAGATTTCAAACAGAGTTGAGAGGTCCTCCTGGAGGTTTCTCTTATGCAAGCTCCAGGTAGATATCCCAAACGGCCACCATATGCCAAGCCCTAACCAACAGTAGCCCCAAAATATCTAGTTCCCTATTTGAGACTGTATAAAAGTTTCACTAAGTTTATTTTTCAGAAACTTAAATCCTCCAGAATGGTCCTATGCCAGCTAAGTCCCCAAACCCAGAGGTAACAGCTTCTTCAAAAACACCAAGCAGATGCAGTCCCCTTCCTCATAACGTCAACACCCCTTTTCAATATGAACACATTAGGGTAATCCCTACCCAGATATCCCTGAGGATTTAGAAACTGATCAAATGAGAGAGAAGGGGTATCAACAGACAAGACAGGATTTAACAAGATTATGAATACTGAATCTTTATATAGTTTTTTTAGATGTAGGGTAATAGAATAGCTAGAAGGAAATAACTGAAATGGTGGAATTGTAGCCCATTATATTCTTTGAAATTTCCTCTATAGCTACTCATTAAATTGTAGTTTGAAAGTTATCACCTTTCTGTATATATCTTATATTTCACAATAAGGAAATAACTGAAACTATAACCGACAACATTCTTTGAAATTTTCGATATAACTACTTGTTAAATTGTACTTTGAAAGTTAAAAAAAAGAGAGAGAGAGAGAGACTAGTCACCAAATTGTTTCAAAAATGGATTACACTTAAAAAAATAAAATTGGATTTGTGCCTATTTGTACACCAGAATAAATTTCATAATCTTTGAAAAGTTAACATGAGAATACTTGTAAAAATTATAATGAATTTATTTGCAATCTTAAAGTGGTTACATTCTTTGCAAGCAGGATACAAAATTGATGCCTGGAATGCAAATCAAAACCATACTGAGATACTGTTCTGGTTTGCTAAAGCTGCCATTATGCAGAATACCAGAAATGGATTGACTTTTACAAAGGGGACTTATTAGGGTACAAATGTACAGTTTTAAGGCCATAAAAGTGTCCAAACTAAAGTATCAACAAGAGGATACCTTCACTGAAGAAA